>JACATO010001930.1:0-39344 GCA_018389105.1 Nautilus pompilius
GACCTAGTGGCAAAATTCCTGAAGTTGGCTGTTTTAATTTCCTCCGATAAATTGTTTGTAAACAAGACCAAAATTACTTATGGAACACAATACTCTAACTACCCGACCACCATTGTAGTGCGGTAGCGTTGAGCCTGATAATTGTGTGACGAATTAATTACTTCGGAGACCCCCCCCCTGTGTCAGGTCCCTTTACATATTTATAAAAGGTTCTATGCTCTGGTTAAATGGAGAGAGAGAGAGAGAGAGAGAGAGAGAGAGATGACGTCAGTACAGAGAGAAAGAGAGAGAGGGGGAGGGAGAGGGAGAGGGGGAGAGAGAGAGAGAGTAGAACGGAGGGGAGACATCGTAAAGCACCAACGTAAATAAAATAAGAGAATTGAATAACTTTCCTGTCCATCATATAAATGATGTCTACATCTAAGAAATGCTGAGTCCGAGCATGTCGACTACAGCAGCCCAGTTTTGATGGACATCTTAAAGGTAACCGATAGCAAACAACTGTTAATATTCTCCTTATAGCTCTGGGAAAAGAAAATAATCACTAATCGAGAAAATTAGTAGGACACAAAATTATCATATTAAATGAGAATATCTGTAGGGTGGTTGCGAAGTCCACCCTGAGTTCCTTTTTTATCTAAATACATATACTGTATTTACAGGATATGAGACGTAAGATTGAAAACAAAAAATATTCTCTGCTTCAAAGGAAATCAGTTCTAGTATATTACATACCCATAAATCAACTGCTACATGCATTATCAAACTCATTTATGCTTTGGAGATATTATGTAAAAACATTTCCAGAAAATAATAATAATTTAGTTTGTTCTCTTAATCACCGAGTGATCTCGGAGTAAAGAATCCTGGAAAAAATTAAATGTACATCGATATCAGTAGATCGAACGACTGGAGGATCGTTGATTTAAAATGATTTTACTGTAAAAAATTAATAATAATAATAATAATAATAATAATAATAATAATAATAATAATAATAATAATATAATAATAATATAATGGCGATGATGATTCTGTGGTAGTAGTAAACAGCAGACTGTTGTCTTACACTCTCACCTTACCAACCAGGGCCTCGCTCCACCGCCCTCCTGCTCTTCCGGGATAACGAACAGCTCCGTCGGGATATACGTATGTTTAGATGTTTAGTTACCTGCAGCCATTACTTAACATTATAACATTTTTTTAAAGAAAGAATTATTGTTATGTAACAATAATAATAACAGACGTGAAACCGTTCTACAAACAAGCAGGAAATTAATGGTGACCGACCGGTCTACTGAGGCGAGTCGACGAAACTGTACTCAAACCAGAGCGTGGAGTCCCAGAGTGAGAGAGAGAGGGAGACCAGAGAGGGGGGGGGAGAGAGAGAGAGGGGGAAGGAGAGAGAGATGGGGGAGAGGAGAGAGGGGGAGAGAGAAGGGAGGGAGAGAGAGAGAGGAGATGGAGAGAGAGAGAATAAATGAGAGAGATATGACGTCGGTAAAGAGAGAGCCAGAGAGGAGAGAGATGGAGAGAATGGAGAGAGAGGGGAGGGTGGGAGAGAAGAGAGGAGAGAGAGAGAGAGGGAGAGAGAGAGAGAGAGATTGGTGGAGAGAGAGAAGAGAGAGAGAGTGAGAGAGAGAGGGAAGAGAGAGAGGGAGGAGAGAGAGAGAGATATGACGTCAGTACAGAGAGAGACAGAGAGAGAGGAGATTGGAGAGGTGAGAGAGAGAGAGGAGAGCGAGCGAGAGAGAGATAGAGGGGCCTCCGAGAGGCAGTACCGCGCTCTCGTTTTTACTCTTGTGATGACTGGATTTCAAATCTCCGATTAGCCACGCGCTTCAATACAGCGTCATAATCACGGGTCAGGGAAACATCGAGGTCAGGTGATTTACAAAAAAAGAAGGACCCGACCTAGCCTGGGGGGGGGGGAGAACGAGGTGGTGTTGGGGGGGGGCAGCCGAGTTCCCAATCAGAGCCGTATCGTGTAGCGGACGGCTAACTTCGGTAAACAAGGGTCTTGAAGAAATCCCCACCGACGACGACGACGACGACCTGCCGCTGCTGGTGAAGACCCAGCAGCCTCTGTTCTCCCCCTCCTCTTCCCTTTCTCCTCTTAACCCCCCCCCCCAGAAGTACGGGTCGGCGTTGGCGAGGCTGGAACCCCGTACGGCCCGTCCCACCAGGGAGCTGCGTGACGGGCCGTCACTAGCTGTGGACGGTGAGCCCCCGCAAAAAAAAAAAAAGAGAGAGAGAGAAGGAGAAAGGGAGAAGATCCCGGCATAATAAAGTTCATCACGAGAGGTAAGACACTTAAGACTTGACCGAAAAAAGAAAGAAAGAAAGGGAGGAAGGAAGGAAGGAAGCTTACCGTTTGTAATCCTTACCTCCGTATCCTGGCGACTCGTTCAAGCCGAGAAATTAAGATAAACATAACAACCAATCCACCGACCGACTGCTCCCACCCCCTCTCCTCTATCTCCCCCCTCCCTCCCTCCCCCTTTCTTTCTTTCTCCTCTCCCCGAGCTATTTCCAGTAAAAGATCTTGAAACGTGCATAACTTTGGATCGGGAGACGAATTGATGTCAGGACCCTTTTCCATTCGATAGTTTGGCCGCTTGTTAATTTCTTTACTGTTGTTGCCCTTTCAGAAGTAAGATGGGGTAGTTTTCAGCCCTTCTTTACTCCATTTCAACTCGTTCCCTTTTAACCAACTTTGTTAAGAGATTATAATCAACTCAGTCTATTAAATAATACATTTCGTTTTTCATTAATAATATTATTATTAATAATAATATTTATAAATATTAATAATAATAATAATAATAATAATATAATAATAATAATAATAATAATAATAATAATAAATAATAATAATAATAATAAAAAAAGAAATAAAACACCGATAATACGGTGTATAAGGCCGCTTCCTGATAACAATTACTAAAGCCGGAGACAACAACATTTTTCACCTTTTAGAGAACATACCACAGCTATTGCAAGAACATCAGCTCCCTCCCCCCAAAAATACAGAAGTCTATGACTTATATAAAATTGCCATAAAACTAAAAGAGTGTCCGCGATAAACCCTTCTGTTAAAGAATGATTTGCAGACATCTGGATTTAAAATCCTATATCTTCCTGTTGGAATTATCCAAGGTTAACAATCCCTGTAATTTTGGATTTCGAAACTGTTAGAATGCTAGCGTCAACCTTAGCTTCTGCAGTCGCTCGGATATGTAAAATACCCATTAGACCATCGCAGAAAGGGCTAGCACTTATCCATCCAAAATAAAATAATATTATACAGTAGTTCCGACGCAAATTATGGAAACCAATTACAAAGCTCACTAATAGCAATTTATTTGCGTAGAAGGAAAAGATTATGTGTAAGTATATAGGCGATGACAGTGATACATTAGGTGCCAAAACACACCAACAATGACAAGGTATAAGGGTGTGCCACTCGATGTGCCGAACACTTTGAGCGGAGGATCATGAACGGAACTGTTTGAGGTCATTTTGAAAACCCTATATAAAACGAGGACCAATTAGCTTACATCCATCAGGCATGCTGCGGTCAACAAGAATCTGCTTGTACTTCATAACTTCATTCTTATTCAATGATCAACTTTCCAAATCCACTCAAGGATCACATTTTCTCCTTAGGTTACTATCTTAGATACTCTCTGGAAAATCAACCATGAACAAACTGCATCTTCTTGACAATTCAAATTTTGATTCATTTATAAACAAAGCATCTTGGCAGTTTCTTGCCCATGTCTATTTCTTTGTTTTTCCTGTTCTCTCACTGCTACCTTTCTATTAATATTTATTTCTTGAAAAGATTTGTACATTAGCGAAGGGATTTCTTCTTTATTCACGATTTCGTCCTGTTAATTTTCAAGTCCATGGTTTCCCTTCAGACTTATCAATCCTAGATATTTTCCCTCATTTTCGATTAGCCCTTTCTTGTTTTTAATGGTGTCTTCTTGTTGATTCCTCATAGTACTTGAGATCGCACCTTTGGAAACATCATGTTTCTTGGCAACAGTCATAATCAGAGCCTTTGTATATTAGAGTAACCGTTCTTACTCTTTCCTTGCTGGGTACTGTATCGTGTATAACTAAAAATGGGCTCAAGTATAATCACAGCCAATGCTTTGTTTTGATTGTTTAGAAGACACAAATTACGTTGGCTGTTGTTGATTTAGATGATTATTATCACATTATTAGTTAGTGTTTTTAAATGTTATATTAGACAAACGTATTTGCAAGCATACTATCAACAAATGAAACGTCGTGATATACCTTTGTGTCTAATTCTGAGCAGTGAAACTTTGCATAACAAAAAGATAGCAGGAAATATATTAAATTTTGCCTTCTAATTCTTCCAATGCTCTGGTTTGGTACAATGTATCATATTATTTGCGTGTATAATTTCTTTACCATTATGCAAATACATTTTTCTGTTGAGCCTTCTACTTTGTTTCTCGATTAACACTTTGCTAACCAATAAAATGATGTACAGTTTGTAAAAAAATTTAAAAAAAAAATTGTCAGAAACTTTAAAAGATAAACAAAAAACGTTTTTGAAATTACACTATTTTAATCTCATAGTAGCGTCCAGGTCATAAGGTGGTTGGACTGCAACAGCCGAACGCAAAAGCTACGTCACTTCTGCAGGCACCTGACAGGAAAACTGTGGCTCCTATCTGCGTTCACCAATCTTTAGTTTATGAGTAATTAACAAAGTCGCAAGTTTGGAAGTTGTGTCATCGCACTAGAGTTTTCTCACTACCGTTTCTGTATACCATCTAGGGTGAATTTGCACCTTCCCACTCCTAAAATCGTTTATTCTTTCAAAACAGACAGCGCTAAAAGTAGTTTACTTATATTCGATTAAACTGTCACGCACGTTCTAATGTTTTAGAAAAATAGCGTTGTTCCGGCCTATTTTAAATATATTCTCGCATTTTTAGCGAATGGCGGACATTAATGGAGGACCTACACATTTCAAAGTGAACTAATCAAGGCTTCCTTTTCTTTAAATGTTAGTTCTTCAAGTAAGTAGATTTCTTTCGGACTTCTTCAAATAACAACGGGGGTGCAAAAGCAAAAGTGCAAGAACCTGTTTATTTCGATGACGCTAAAGTCGTCTTTGTAACTAGTGGAATATCGGCTATCAGCGTATACTGTATCTATACTAGTACGGAAACACCAACCAGCATGTATCAAGACGAAATTCACGAAGCCGTTATCCGACTACTAATGGCTCCTTATCTCACTTGTTACAAAAAAGCAAGCTTTCAGTGGGTGAACAGTTGGCACAAGCGTAGTTTCGGTCACGCGGAAAGTAGCCAGAAACACCAGATGCCTAATTCGTAAGTGGTTTCCGTACTAGTGGAAACCGGATTTTTCATCTGATGTGTAAGAAGTATGTGTGACCCGGGTCGTATTCAGAATACCAAAACGTCTGTATACTGATTTCGGAGAAATTCCTGGCTCTCTTGAACGGTCCACTTCCACCATGCAGTTTGTTTGTAGTCTTACGTAAGGATAAATTGAATATTCAGCGAAAAGGCTAGAAAACCTCAACTTTTAATTACAATGAGAAACTTTAGAATTATTCTCGCAGTTGTTGACAGTTACTCCACGTCGGACGTTTGAGCGACGTGACGTTCTATCTTGGTCACCCCTGGCCCAATGAAAACTTATCATATGAGACGTCTTACCACACACGCACTCACATGTTTGATACCAAAGTTGATGGCCATAATTGTGCGTTCGCAATAAGATATTTCATATTTCACACATAATCATTTAACTACCGGTAATTACAAGTACAGTATATAATCGCACGACTGTCACTTTAGTGTAGTTTTAATTCGTTTAAAAAGTGGAAGAAAAAATATTGAAAGCATCGTATGCAGTTTTAAGATTGCAAAATATAGAGTGATTTTTTACACACACACGTAAATAATGATATCCCGCTCACTGATTCTCTGTAAGGGGACCTAATGATGATCCGCGAAGATCTGGAATAAATATTTTTGGTGAAGGTGCTAAATTTCGTGGTAACAACACCAGTAGATCGGTTGAGTATGCCGAATTAGTTGCTTAATGTTATCTAGCGTTTTGAAATCTCCTACACTCGCGTCCAGCCGTTCTAAGCAGAAAGACTCAGGTTCAACTCACGCCACGGTCCATCCACATCACCTCTGCTAATTATAACGTATCCAGCCCCCAACCTCTGTTCCCACGTCACACTAACGCCGTTATCATCTAAAACACTTCGAATGAGTAATTAGATTGGTTTTACCAGCGGAGAGTCAAAAAGTACAGATAATAGTAGAGGATTTTATGGTACAAAGAGAGAAATCTGGCAGCAAAAGAGACTCGCGTGTCATAATTAATAACCCGAGGAAATGCGAGAGTGTGACCCGTCCAAAGTCAGGCATAATAAACAGTAGACAATCCGAAGTAATTCCTTTGTGCGGTATGCGGTGCGCGTTTGGGAGTCAGACGATATTATACGGAGACTTCGGCAGATAATCCGAGGTAATGTTTCAGCTTTTATATACGTGGTAAGAAGTTCTAAAACTTTGGGCTGTCTATTTTAGCCAATAGCTGATTTACCAGCTATGACAGGTGATCTGCGGTCTGTAAACTCGCTGTGAAGTCATTTTGCGCAACAAAACAACAACAACAACAACAAAAAAAAGAGGGGCCAGAGACTTTAGAATTTAAAATCACCGCAGTTTATTAGTTTTAAATTTATTTAGAAATTATTCATATTTATAAAATAACTCATACCAGACATGTCAGATGGTAATTAGCACTGGCAGTTTGCCTCTTCTTTTTTTTAGGAATTCTATGCTACATAACATATGTGTGGATGTTGTACGTACATGTAGTGGCATCGATTAGTGACAGCAAAGAGTTTAAATACCTAAGAGCTGATCAAATTAGCACCTTCAACAGAATTCGGGTTAAAGCTAATCTGACGGCAGATCGAATTGACACTGTTATCTTTACGTTTTATTTACATGGCATTAAATAAAAACTAGTTAATGTTGTATAAATATTTGTGAAGATTGTATTTTGGTTCTTTACATCAGTCATTATTAAAGTTGAAGTATATGTTCGTTCAGTGCCTGTATAAAACTACACTGGTGGCCGTTCAAACTAACACTTTCTCAAGCTACAGTGCTGGCTGATCATTTTAACACTTAAAAAAAATAGTGTTTGACGATCATTGCTGCTCTTGATTGCTAATTCTGAGTCCGGTCGGAAAAGGAGCCATAGTTTCCATGCACGGCGACAATTATCTCCCTTTTCTAATATTCTGGTTCTATTTAATGCCACGAGTGTACAAACAGCCGATGTTCCATCACATATGATTGGAGGAGAAGTGACCCGTTTGGAGATCTACCCGTAAAACACCTTTGTGAAATGAATTGCTGGCCTTTGCGGGCGATAACCACGCTTAGGTCCGGTTATCTCTTAACTTCCGGTTTGTGATCCGCTATTTTTCAACAAATATGTATTTGAGGGAAATAAATGGCTGTTATCGCGAAAGGAACACTCGGGCGGAATGGTCCAACACGCCTCCCTGATTTGACACTCGGCCTTAATTAGCACAATTCACGATGACACCAGCTGCAGTGTCGGTATATTCGTAAAAAAGTTGACAACATTTATGCATACTGAGCTAAAATATGATGTAGAAGCGTACATGACATGGAATACTGCTATAAATGTTTTTTTTTTTTTTAAAAAAAACTATCAGTGAAATAATTAAGAACATGCAGATGAACAGAAATAGACATAAAACTTACATTTAGTAAGAGAAAGCGGGGGTTAGCCAGTTATTACAGGGGTAAGTTGTTGCAGCAGTAGCAAATCCTAATCAAACGTGAAGATGAAGCTATAGGGTCAAAGGTCAAAGCATATGACGTCGGTTATAGCCCCATCTATACGTTTAATTAGGAACTACTGGTGCTGTAACAACTATCCCCGGTCTCTCCTACTATTAATTTTTTAATTGTTATCTCTGGTAAGGCGGGGAAGTTTAACGATTCCACATGGCGCACCTGCTTTGGTTTATATTATCATTTATGGCGAATATCCACCGGTATCTTTAATTTCTTCAGCTTGTTCCTGCTCGTAAACGAACCAGCGAGCACAACTGTTCCTCTTAAAATGTGCCGTATATTAATGCAAACTGATAACTTCTGGAAATAAAAAGTTTACAGTATATATATATATATTTTTTTTAATATAATTTTTAGATACATTATCGCTTAAGGAAAATCACGGAGGGGAAAAGAAAATCAGTTTATGTTAGGAACGAATGGAAAAAAATTTTCAATGTTTTATTCGAGTCTTTAAGGGGGGAAAAACCCCTTTAGCGAATTAATTTGTGTTAAGTAAACGTTTAAAATGGAGCTAATAAAAAGGCTTTTTTTTTTTAATGTTTGGCGACATTTGTAATAAAAATAATCACGATAAAAGATTATTTCCAGACGGGGTTAGAAACTTCAGGGGAAAAAATATCCAAAGTCTTTCAACTCACAGGCTGGTCCGAACGAAAGGCCATTTTGGTTGTTTTTTTAAAAAATCTTCCAGTTTCTCACCTCGGCTTCCGCCTTTCAAATGTAATCCGGAAAATACAGCTGTTACAGGTGTAAAGTTATTGAACAACGACAACAGAAAACGCCACGCCTTCTGGCTGAGATTCTTAACACGAAATACGAATGTTCTTTTCCCTGGGTATACAAGACGAGCTATTTAACCTTTTGTCGATCTTTTACACTCCCACAAGACAAAAATTTCACTGATACAAGAGACAAAAAAACCTGGTCTAGAAGAGTTAACATTTCGCTGCGTCTGGAAGCAACATAAACTTGGGCGTTATTCAAGTTCACGGAACATGAATAAAAACAACTTATGGCAAGTAACTGCGTTGAGAATATTTATCCTTTTTTTTTGTTGTTCGATTTTAAAAAAAATCTATAAAATATTTGAAAGTATATTTTTAAAAAATTCAGTATTATTATTTGAACCACTTTTCCTCAATTGAAAAATTCAGACGGGTGAAACTGATAATTTTGGCTGGTTATCTAAATCATGGACTGGCGCAGAACTGTTTATTACTATATGGAGTCTTCTTGTCTTGTGAGATTTTCCCACTTGTGTAATCTATAGCAGTTCCACAACCCGCCTTCCTTCTGGCGTCTTTTACGTACCGCGTCGTCGTCTCTTTCTCAATAACGCTAATAGCTTTTAGCGCTTCGACAATGGTCGGTGGTTAGCTAAATGTCCCATGTTTTGAAGGGCTTCGCTTGTTTTAAAGACAGATGGGTACAAATGCTACCTACTTGGTATAGCCCCGGAGTATATAGTGGAATGGTGAATTTAAAAAACTCCATTAAAGGAACGGTACCATTTTTTAACTCCGACAGGAGGAGTACCGAAAGAATTAGGCAATGGCTCTATTGGAAGTTCTCCACAATCTTTAAACATCTTTCATGGGAATCTCTGAATGGAGAAGCGGCTGAGTACTCGAGCGACTCCAAGGTGAAGCGGGAAATCAAAGATCTATAACGATTCCCTTCTCGCTCTTCCTGCTCGCTGCAGCGACTGCGGGATGTAGCTTCAACTCTACAGAAAAAAAGAAGTAAAAACCAGGCTTGGAAATGAGGCAAGTTAGCTACGCGTATCGTTTGCTCTTTTCTTGCCAACCGGCCTCAGAGCGCTGGCTGTTCCAGAACAGGCGGAAGAAAGCGTTCCGTTCTGGCTATGCCCAGTCTTCCCACTCCGCCTTATTTCTCTGTTTTAACACGTCGGGCAGAAAGAAGCAATTCGGTTTCCATAATATAGGCTTCCACAGGCGCACGAGCGTAGAGAGATTATTATATCACGTGGAAACCTATCTCGCAATCATTACTAGTTTATTGCACGAGGAACATAAATAAAGTAAATATACTGCTAATATATCGCTAGAAGAATTAACGTCCACCTGTCTGTACCACTAAAGTGAACACGAGCAGTCTCCTTCTGCCTCTCACAGTTGGGAAAATTGAGTGAATTAGCAGGTGAGCATCCGGATACGGTTACATATGTACTATGGTCTATCAATAAATAACAGTCTGCGACTTTGATAAATGTTCTACGTGCTAGTGATAAACTTGAAAATAGAAACGGTGCTGCCGAGAGAAAGCGAAGCATCTTTTCCTCTTCCAGTCCGGTTTTATTATGTGACAAAGGTTTCTAATGTTAGAGAAATTCTAATGTTTTATTGTCCAGTTTTCCATACGAAAAACAACAACAGCAACAGCTCTTGTTGATAACAGAGACGAGGCCTGGAATATTCAAATCGGTTTGTGTACTGAATAACTTTAAGACAAATGCGATTTAATAAATTAATAAAAGAAATTGCATTACATCGCATATAAGACTAAATCTCGGCAAGTTAACAGTAGAGACTAAAGGCAGAGCAAGAGAAAGGTGTTTGTTTTAATGTGTGCTACGTCATTAATTATTGCATAGGGACAATATCAACGTCATTAACAACAGATGCTTTAAATCTAACTTATTCATCTATGAATTTACACAGAAAACATACTGTAGTGGCTCATGGGATTTACATTTCCTTAATTCTTATGAGTGAGCCCTGCTATTACTTTAAAGAGTCGAGAGCAGGGTGAAGATGCACGACCAGAACGGTAGGTTGTTCGGTATCCTAAATCAAACTGTTGTCTGTAAAACGGCAAGGAGATATTGCTTGTCTGGAAAAGGTTCGACGTAGATTTACTAAAACAGATTAGGGGGATGTGATCAATTATAAGGAAGACCTGAGCTAGTCGTTGCAGGAGTAAGACCAGCGATTCCTAGTTAAATGTATAAATAAGGGCTCAATTGACGTTATATGATGCTTTTACCGTTGGATCGAAGATCACAGCGTATGACGTTTATTATAACCTCATCTGTACGTTTAATTAGGAATTACTGGTGCCGTAACAACTAGCCCCCTTTCCAAGTTAATAAACAGACAGGCCTAGTTTAAATTACCAAAGTTTAGGGATGAATTGACTGATGCATACAAAATATGTGCCGATATGAAAAGAGTAGCTCTAGACATTCTTGGACGTGGATCATGATGTACTCGTAAATAAACATGATTAGATGGTTTTTTAAAAATGCTCTTTTTAGCTGTTAGGGCTCAAATGCCCGCACTCTCGACAAACAAACTGATGGATGCTAAACGTGTCTGGGGGGATCCCTTTGAAGCCATTTTAAAGTAAAGGGATTTACTTATGCTTTGAAACTTCTCGCCTTACTCGTTATTCGTAGTTCTATTTATATCCCGTCAAAAAGCCTTCGCGAAATGTTAGAGCAAACTATACTAATAATATATTTTGGTCAAAATGTTTAAATGTAACCTAACCAGTCATGGTTTCTGAACTAGTTACGGATGAAAATAATAATTTTAAAAATTAAGGGTTGTGTAAACCATGTGGCCTACAGAATAACTTGTAAGAAGCGTTTCATTTCGGATTAAGGAAAAGTCAGCTGATTTGCAACGACATAAAAAAAGAGCGAAATTACGTCCTATAGTACATCAGGTATTCAGATGCTATTTAGTGCAACCCGCTTGTGATTATTCTACCCACTGGCGCAACTGGAAATCTACCCCCTTCCCGGGGAAAGGGGCGGGGACACATTTGAAACTTTCCCGAATACCCGGCACCCGGGAGATGCGTCGCTCAACTTCTTCAAACAACTTTTTTGTTCTGGTCTCATTCAAAGTAACAAATTGACAATGCAAGACAAGTATCGGACTCTCTCACAGTACATTGTTCAGTAGTTTTAGCAGTCTAGTTACCTGGTGTTGTTACTGATGGTGATCTGTTACTCTTACAGTCCTCATTTGCATTTTTAAATTTGCAAATTATACACCGGTGATAAATAATTCCTCACTGTAGCCGCGGCTGTGATCGGGTAGTTTACTTTTTCGTGTAGCCAAGTCTATACATCGCAGCAGTGACAGAGTTAATTACAATAAATGGAGGGTTTTTTTTAAAAATCCTTGAATTTACGAATTTTCAAAACGAAAATGTCCAGGGTAGTGCGATTCCCTCAGGTTCCCCCTTTTATAGCCGCGCCACTGATTCTACCCGTGCTTTTTTTTAATTTTCTTTTACAAGTTTCCAGAAGCCCTTCAGGTGCTGGGGTATACTTAGGATCTCGCTAGTTTTAAATTGCTCCAAGAAAACAAAAACAAAGGAGAGAGAAAGAGAGAGAGGAGAGAGAGAGGAGAGAGAGAGAGAGAGAAGAGAGAGAGAGAGAGAGAGAGAGAGAGAGAGAGAGAGAGGAGAGAGAGGAGACCGACGACGAAAGCTGTTTTTATCTTCAGAACGGGATGCCAACCTTCCATTGGTTCACACGTCTGTGTATCACTGAACTCGAACCTTTCCTTTCACCGTCTTTCTTCCTTTAACCGAAGCCCGCCGCCTCGCCTTGCCAGAACGGTTCCACTGTTGGAGGCAGTGCTCGTTCTAGCGGGTAGAACCTCGCTTCAGATCTCCCACGTCGAGCCCGCACTCTCTTTCTCTCCTGGGTGAGCTGCGGAAGATCCACGTGACCGGGCGGCCTCTATGGAGCGGGTTCTCTGAAGGCAGCAGTCAAAGGCCGCCTCCCAAAGAACGTTAGTAAAACTTCACGCACGCGAAACTTATTTCTATTGTGATAATTTTTTTCTTCTTCAAACAAATGATATCTGTTCGTTCACGCTAAAGAGGACAGCCTAGGCTACAAAGATTGTGCGAAGTGCTCGCGACATCTATCTCAGTTAATTTGGAAAAGTACTGATGATGATGACGTTTTCACAACGCCGTTAAATGCAGTTATGATCACTGAGATGGAATAAACCGCATGTTAGCTATATAATTAAAACAAATACATAAAATATTTAAAAGTGATTTTTTGTGCCTAGCGTTTTTGACCTACAACATGAAATGCGCATGGGACACATCTGATGTCTCAAGCGGCAAAAGGGGTCCAATGACAGCGTTCCCATGACACGGTGTTTCCATGACGATAGTTCATGACGCTGCAGCAGCCCAGCCCAGCCCGGGTATTCGCGCTGCCTGTGACTGTGATCTATACGAGAAATCTCGTAAACAAGTCTTTATCCCGCACACCTCTCGGGGGCCAACATCTTGAACACTGAGAGATTTGTTCGGGAGAGATCATCTCTTCTGCTATGCTATGGACGTGTAGACCGAGAGGTCAGATGCCCGACCTTTCTGAGTACACAGCGGTGCTTCTGGCTGCTACTCTCCGGTATTTATTTTTCGACAAACCGCGAGCTCCGGAGATTAAGGGGGTAAAAGTCCGTCTTGTTGTGACGTATCTGTCCGCCTTTGGGGAACGAACCCCGAGATGACGTTTACTCAGTAGCTGGCTTTCTTGTAGTTTTCTTCTCCCACCCCAACCAAATCATCGTGAGAGAAATAAACGTTTTAAATAAAAATATATACCTAATTTTGGCAAACTTAAGGTAGTGGGGCTGTTAAAGTTAGATAACACTTAAAGCTACATACAATACAACAATTAATTAACGCATTAAATCTCGTCAATCGGAGTTTTAGAATTCTCTCACGACAAGAAACAAAAGCAATAATAGATAAATAAAAAAGAGCAATATTACTAGTGTTTTATTAGGCGTCTGTTGCCAAATTAACGACAGTTACGCATTCTAATTAACCCTGTCTACCAATATCACACCACAATCAGACAGACCGTCTTCGCCTAAATTACAAATCTGCTCGTTTCTTCTGTGCAGGATTTCAAATCTTCAAAGATTTTGTGTTTCGTTTTTTTTATTTTAGATTTTGCCGGGATTTCACGGGAAGGTCGATTTCGCTCCATCGCGCCGTTGGTTGTTAAGGTTCCGATTACCTTAACTCCGCTTCTCCGTTTGGCTGCTGACTTCTGTCTCGAACCGAGTGGACTTAAGATTTAAACGAAGTAACTGCGCATTGTCGAGTCCACGACTGTAACCTGAATACTGAAAGTGGCGGGGAAATGACATAAACAGCGGTGGTAGCCCGACAAACGTACACCGGAAACAAAGCGTACGAGGGGATTCGCCATTTTACTTTGTCCGACAGACTCCTTTCTACTCGCCGGCCGGGCACGTGGGGTCTCCTCACGCATCTAAAAACGAACGATAGCGCCTTCGTGCATTTGTTGACGAAGACAACTGGAAAGCGCCTCAGCTATTCACACCCCCACCCCCGGGCCGCCGACCCGTCAATGGGCAGATAACTAAAAAAAAATGAATGAAGTTTCCTACGCATGCGCCTCTTTGAGTTTCGCGAACATGGCCTGTGCAGTGTGAACATGCGGTCAACGTCGGGGTGTTCAAGGGATTTTACGACTCCCAGCAGCAAAGAGTAATGACGCGGAACGGTACGCCACGCCCCCGAACTCCATTCATAATTCTAATTAAAATCAATAAAGATTTACTATATCTGATGAGAACCCGAACTCCTTCCTTGTTAGATGTTTGTTATTTTACGCATCATTAATGGTTGCTTTCGTGTAAGGCTTCTTTCAAGCGGTACCGGCAGATCTTTTCCCCTTTCCTCTCCGTAGACGTAGAGTTTTGTTTTCAGATTGCGGGACCGTCGGCGCCGACAACCCGCAGTCTTCGAGCGGAGACGACACGAAAGCAGCAGAGAGATCCGTCTCGGCAAGAAGGAAATGAGAGAGGGTGAGAGAGAGGCAGGCCGCGCACATGGTGCCAGGATCCGATGGACGCTAGGCCTTTCTCGAAGCACCGACCGTTACGGGTCCGTGCTGTACTCGGAACCACGGCAGCAGACGGGTTTGAGCAAAAAAACGGATCCGTTCACGCACTGTTCAACGAAAACCAAATCTTCAGCAATGGCTGCAAGAGGAACAAGCAAAGCCGGAATGGTTAAGCAGCACAAGGCTTGAGTGCTCTGCAGATGGACAGAACTCACCGCGCATTCCCTAAGGTCCAAATGTCTTATGTTTGGATAATTTCAGATATAAAAAACCGGTACCCCAGTTAAAATATGCATGGTTAACGAGGATCGCACAGTTGACACATCTCGGTTAAGCAGCGGTTCGAAATCGACGCATTACGGAAATCCCGGTATTTAATCTCACTAAGTCGGAACTTCGTTATTGGCTCCTCAGAGAAGCACCATGCGGGATAAATTATAAAGGGATACAACTCAGCTTAGTGTCGATGTCTTGGAGTGTTCATAACGATATCCTTGCTAGGCGCGTTGTGCCTGCTAGACGAATTGTTCGCTGTTTGTTTTCTTTAGTGTCGGGGGGGGGCGTTATGATTCACGAGAGCGAAAATGAAACTAATATCCTAATAAAACGTGAAATAGAGTCGTAGTGGCGCTGATGTTCATAAAAATTGTCCGCGTGCAGGGACGGCGGTAAGGCGGCTGCATCGCAGCGGGCCGGTCAGGGTGAACGGGCTGTCGCGCCCAATCCCCGCTCTGTTTTCGTAAATACTCCTACGCAGAGAAATTGAGTTCACGGAGAAAGGGTCGCTTTCCCGCGACTGAAAAAAAAAAAAAAAAAATAACGATGTAACGAAGAATGCAAAAACCTATCTTAGAAATGAACGGAGAGGGAACGTTGATGAGAGGTGTGGAAGATCTACGAATGTGACACGCAAGCGATGTCGGAAATTGCTCATGGCGGGGTAATGGGAACAAGTGAGTCAGAAGAGAGGGAAAACGAATGAACCAATTCTCTCATAAGATCGCAAAAAAAATATTTTAATGGTTTCTAGTTTCTTATCATCTGAATCACTGGTGATGGTGAATTCATCAATTGATCTTCAGTATTAATTCTTGTAAAGTCTGAATTTATCTCAAATTCTATAAGAAGCCGAGTTGCGAACATAAAACTTCCACAGATTAACCAATACTTTATGTTTAATAGTTAGATTTTAGTGCTGTTTCTGGGATGGGGTCCTTTTGTATGAATTGTGCTCTCCATTATGTTAATCTGTTATATTCGGAAACAAGCGATTTTCGTTTTCGCCAGTTATGCCTTTGTTATCAGCCAGAGTTTCTTTTTCCTTCTTCTTATATTTCTATCCTTAATACGGACCCCCCTTTCTTTAATCTCGTGCTAAAAGCTTTTAAGTTTATTCTTTGTTGTTGTTTTCTTTGCATCGCAAACGGCTACCGGAAAGCAGACGTGCACCTGTTATTTAACGTCTATCCCGATTAAGTTTGTTCGTCGGGTTAGCAAGCGGATTAGATCTTAGTTATTGGCGCTGGGCGGACTGTTGGATATATCGACGATCAATAGACTTTCGTGCTTCCAGAAGTGTGGATTTACACCCAGATATAAGTTCTCACAACAATGCGTCGCGCTCTCCGCGATTTCTGGTCGACGCTGTGAGAGACGACGTCGTGTCACGGTCGTGTGCAGCCATTTCCGTCTACAATTACCACGAGACTGCTCGATCGGTGAGAATATGGCGTAAGGTCAGAAGCCCCCTCCTTTAGGAAGGGATTGCTTGCGTTGCAGATTACGGCTGTATGTCACTAATCTACATTTCTCTGCTACTGACGAAGGGCTGACTGAAAACATTGGGTCCGTTCATCACGCGAGAAAAATCAGCTTGGAAATTGTTTGTTGTTGTTGTTTTATGCAATAGATGTTTCTGACAGAAAGTTGTCTCTCGGGTGCTGAAAGCCTTTTCTCTGACCTGCAGTCACATTTAGCTCCAATTTATTAAAATCTTGACCACAGCTTTGGCATGATGTACTTGCGCACGTCAAACTACTGGACGACTTCAACCATCGCCATGATATATGATAGCCTGTGATCTCACAATGGTGCTGATAGGGATTGACTCATGCAATTGCGACTTGCTGCTGACATCTTCAGTGGAACCAGAAATTGGTTCCAAACAGCCATACATTTATACGTTGTTTCTTTACGTCATCATAAGCAAAAATCCAGCTGTCTTGCCTGCGTAGAACATTTAGCCCGTATCCGTCTTTCTCTTTTGCACGCACATCAAGTTCGCTGTTTGAAACACGAGAAAACGAAGAGAAACTGCAGAGAAATTTTCTCATTTCACAAGACTCAAACTCTCCTCTCGTTTATCGTACTACTTTACAAAGACAATCACTATTCGGCTTCGTTCTCTGTTCGGTCGTGTTTATCCAAGCCACCAAGCTACTACTTGCATCTTTTTTTTGTTCTATATAGTTAGGGATTGCCACCTGAGAATTG
Source organism: Nautilus pompilius (assembly GCA_018389105.1). Lineage (NCBI taxonomy): Eukaryota > Metazoa > Mollusca > Cephalopoda > Nautilida > Nautilidae > Nautilus > Nautilus pompilius. The sequence goes on from JACATO010001930.1 coordinate 17,317, forward strand.
TCAGAGAATCCAGGAATTTCTGAAATGTATCCCTTGACCTAAAAAGCACCACGGAAGGCCGAAGTCTATTAAACAACGAGTCAAAAAATATTCAGTTTTCCTTCTCTATATTTACAGAATATTAAGATGAACAAAAGTGTATCATTACACCTTATTTGACGGGTGTTATAGAGAAACAAATTACCATTTTTACGTGATATTAAAGTGTAAGTGTAAATTCCAGGTAAATTTCACGTCGCCTTTTGAACTTTTATAGCTGTTATTATAAATGAAGTTTAGAATAAAGATTTTTTTTAAAGATCCTATTAATGAAAGGGTATAAATAATGGCATTAAGTTTATAAAACGGATGCCCTGTATTCCCAACGTTTGGAATGCAAAATGGCACGTAAGCATTGAGGTGACTTTTCACCTGTATGTATCTTATATTTACTGCTAAGGATGAACGTATTATATTCTAACTGTTTTAAACTGTGCTTTGTTCATGTGTATGGCATAAAAGTTAAGAAAAGCAAAACTATTTGTGTATACGTATCTTCTCTCTCTCTCCTCTCTCTCTCTCTCTCTCTCTGTACTGACGTTATCTCTCTCTCTCTCTCTCCATCTCTCTCTCTCTCTCTCTCTCTCTCAGAACATTATATAGGCAAAATTATACAGCATCTGATTCGTCGTCATTTCTTACGAAAGTGGAAACATTGTGCATAGCAACTTATTTTTCATTTTTGTTTTTGTTTGTCTTACCATTCAGATCTTGTTCTCTGCTTTAACTCTCAGTCCAGTAATTTTAAGACCAAATTAACCGTCATATTAAAATAAAAAGTTCAGTTACAAAAATCAGCTGAAAGTTAGCAAGTTCTCCTTCCACTTCTCCCCGACTCGTTCTTATGACTGTCAAACGGATTTTTTTCTGTTTGAATAAAATAAGTAATTGCTGCTTATTAGTTCAGTATAATTTATGCTTCTACCACTAAACTGACGCATACCTGTGTACCTACTTGCCTACCTGTCGTGCTATTTCTGCTATGTACGATGCTTAACGCAGATGTGGTAGGATAAATTCAATGTTCAATTTTCTTTCAGTTTGTCACATGTTGCATTGGTTAGAAATATATTTAAAAAGATTAAAATTTTTTTTCTTTACCTGCCAGTTCATCCTGTCCCATTGACAAAATCAATAGTGAAATCACTTCCGTTTCTCGCCCTGATCCGGTTAATTCCATTCCTCCTTTCACCTGTTTGACTCCTGATTTACTGAAAAGACGAATGAACAATGCTTACGCATTGGTATTAATTAAATAGATGTGTTCGACCCCTCCTATACCCACCCCAGGATTATGAAAGAAAGAAGGGATTAGTGTCAGTATCTTTGAGAAGAACATAAAATACAGTTCACATCAGCGTGCATACGTGCTATTAGTCTATGAAAGATTTCCTCCTTGACCAGCGAGCTTCTGTTGGCCAAACTGTTAATTCTGTTGGACAAACAAATCATATTCCGTGGTCCAGGATCCTTTACACGCATGCTTACGCATTTTTATTAAGCGCTGATAACACACAATTACCTAGAAAATATGCATCTATAACAACAACTGGAGTTGTTCAGATTCATAATTCAAATCTTCTGATTAACAGGAACAGTAAAAGCAAACATTTTCTTTTACCTCAGCCGTCTGGAAGCATCTCTCGGATTCTACAGATGGCTGACAGGAAATGAGACAATTAGAATTATCTGAAGAGAGCTTTGTTGTTCAAAATTCTATTTCTTCACTGTTCACCTATACTCTAAGCTATTTCTTTTCGATTAGTATACCATTAGTAAAAAGTATGCACGTTATTATTAGGTTGGCCTTTTCCCGTGTATATTTTGTTATTATAATTGTATTAATATTTGTGCTGGCAAAGAAAAGATGGAGATACTAAAATGATAAAGGAAAGACATTCGTTATATGTATGCAGGTTTGTGTAGGTCACCAGGATACATCCGTTTACGATTATTGTTAACTGTTTCTTAACTTAATACAGCTTAGCGTAATCTTTCCTTCCGCGTATTCTTAAAGATGTATTGTCAGAAGTTGGCTCTACAGGATGATGCTGTTAAAGTCAGACGGTGCACACTTAATATACATCTTGGCTGGAACTTGGAGAAATACTGCCTAGATCATCTGACGTATGATTGGTCACCTACCTCACCATGAGACTTGGTCTAAAAATAATACGTTTTCCATACCATTGCATTATTAATGAGTGTATGGCAGAAGAAGTCTAAACCGTCCAGTGTCCACATTATGACTCAGAACCACCACCCCCAGCTAAAATCTAAACATAACGGATCTGTGCAATGATTTAGAAGTTTGTGTAGGTTGACGTCAGTCGAATAAGCAAACATAGAAATCTACACGTAGCTGTCACTACCATTGATTGAAAAGCGCTATTGTTATATTGTGTTAAAAATATCCTATTAAATAAAGAAGTTTATATATGTATTTTAGAAAGTAAAGGTAAATCATAAATAAAACAAGCGACTGACGCTGTATCGTTTATCGGACTGCATTTCCTTTCTACGTAGTCGCCGTGTTTTTAACCACGTGCATTCCAACGATTCACTAGTTACCCATTACCATCCTGCCAGAAGCTTGCTGGCTGCCGTGTGGGCCACAGTTACACATCTTGTCGAACATCGTGATCACTGACTAATTTTAGACCACAGAGAGCGTCTTTAAGGTGTCCATGGAGACGATAATCGGGATAGGGCAAAAGCGTAGGAAGAATGTGATAAAAATTCGGAGTCCGGTTTGTTCAGAGAACTGGCGGTTATCACTGAGACCTGCGTCCATCTCGCCAATGTTTTCATCTACAGTTCTCTCCATATTGCTCTAATAATTTCCGGTAGATTTCAGTTGGTGGAGCACCCTCGGCCGGCAGGAAGCAAATTACGGATCGCTGCTCTTCTCCGATGCATACCGACAACTGCGCGGCCATATTGCTAACGTGCTCGCTATCGCCACGAGTGCAAAACACGAGAGCGAAATGATTTGTTCAAGCACTCGTACATCGATGTCTTTTTAGACAATATACATTTTCAAGTGCAGTAAACTATTTTACTTATTCCCGGCCTCTTTTTTTGATATTCATAGAATTTTGTTTTTTTTTTTTCCGATCCTGTTGTTTTACTCACTTATTTCGACTTACAGGAAGATCTTAAAATGGGAGATGCACGTCATTTTACTGTCATCTCTGTCTTTTCTATTATCTTTCCCAGTTTGTGGATTTCAGTGTCAAACAGTTTCTCTTTCCCTCGCGCATGCGCAGTTTTAGATCTCGTACAACGAAAATGTCAGCTGATGGGCCTGTGTGGTTATTATAAAATCGTTTTTGTCTTCACGTGACTTATTTTTTAAGTCTTCCTAAATTTTCATTTAACCATCTAGACAACCTGTTTGCCGATAATCGGGAAATAACCGATTACAACTTATTAACGAGGACAAAATACAGTTATAACTTCTTTCTTTCTTTCACATCCCAATATGGCTGCAATTAATGGCGGCACGGTGAACCTCGAGTAGCGGCCATCAAATTAAAGGAACCGGTACTGATATGGAGTCGTAGATTTCGTAAGGAAAACAAACCTTTTCAGACATCGCGGACTTAAATCATCAGAACAGCAAGCGCAGGCAGATTCGCTGTTGCCAGTTGCCTCGCAACGGCCGCAAGAATGGAAAGTCTGTCAATCGACAGGACGGTAGATCCGTCGGAATATACGCTCTGCTCGGTCAGTTTTATTGGCTCCAACAATGGACGTATCATTAAAGCGTTGTCATTGTCCATAAAGTTCCGCGAAGGCTGCTTATCCGAACAAGCGATAAGAACGGCGGATTATGGACTATTTTTGTGCGGCGAGAGCTTAAGTGGGCGGTATGTTGACACCGTTTGGATGATAACGCTCCGCGACCGCTACTTTATTCCAACTACGTGTTTCGATGGACGTTTCCTCCTTTATTCTTCTTTAAAGAAAAGGGGCAGAAGACATCGCGATAAGCTTGTTGGGTAAACGAGTTAAACAAATGGCTCTCGGTTTTTACCTGGTGAAGGAAAAGTATTGTTGCCAATTAACAATCAAGCGAATTACATGAAAACTACGACTGGTGATTTGAGTTCTGCTATCGTACCGACGGACTATCAAGGCCGAGGCGGTCAGTTTCTAAGGATGGTTTTAAGCGAATCATTCAAAAGGGACAGGAATCTTCTCACACGCCTTATCTGAAGTAGAAATAGTTCTTGTTTTGTTTTTGTCTTAAACTCTTAACGGACGAGTTATCTCCCTTATAATTGCTTCTTTTCGTTGGAAATGCAAACTAAGCTTAGTCGAGAGGATATTATGAAATAATAAAACTAATAGTTTGTTTTGTTTTGAAAAACTTTTTTCTTTGTTGTGAAATTCTAGTACAGTATTTAAAAATACCGGAAGATATAGCTGATCTTTCGCTGACTTTGTAGGGGGGGAAAAAAAGAAAAAGAAAAATCAGTAATGGCTGACGTGTAAACAGAATGTTTTTCAACTGTTTGTCATTGGTCGTTTATGTTAATATTGTTATCGTGTAGGGAAATGAACACAGATTCCTTAATCTCTCTTAGATTTTTCGGATTTTTTGTTGTTGTTGTTTTTTTTTTTTACATTATAGTATGAATCCAACAACAAAAGAAGAATCAAATTGTTATTATTATTATTCACATTTTCTTTCTATATCCAGGTGAATTCGTAAATATTCTTCTAAAAAATATTATTCACGTTATTTCATTACTTATCTTACTGTATTGACTAAGCTGTATGCAAAGAGAGCAAGAGAACTTAGTTATAAATTTATACATTCTAGAAAATTGAGAAAACATCTGTTTTTAGTTCCCTTAAATTCAACTGAAGATCAAGTACTCAGATACGAAGTTAATTATGTGTAATTTAATTAATATTCTATAAATTTCCTAATTAAAATGTGAGAATTTAGTTCATTATAAGGAAAAATTAACGCTAAAAGATTAATCCAATTACAAACAATTAACTAAGTCTTTGATTACTTAACCAGAGTTAAAGTTAAATGAATTTAAGTAAAATAACAACAGATAATTTGCAACTTTCTAATAAGCACAGTCTTGCCACTTTATTAGGACCTATGTACCTATCCAGAATTGGACCTGACCTTAGCTGCAGATGCAAATTAGGTTGACCAGCTGATGTGACAGGTGATCCTTCAACGCTGTCAGTCTAGCAGATATGGGGAAAGGCAAAGACGTTACAGCATTTGAAAAAGACAATAGTGGGTGCACATCTAACAGGTGCCACGCTGGCTGGCCAAGAGAGTTTTGTTGGTAGGCTGCTGCTCCAAGACATCGGTCAATTTGCGGCCACAAACACGTAGTGACAAAAGATGAAGGCGATTGTTATCAAACAATACACCAACTGGACCGAGAGAATGGAAAGAAATCCACACTCATCTTCATCGGTATTTTGCGAAAAGCGTTGCAACGAATAGACTACAGTTACCAACATGAAAAGCCAGCTCGTGTGGTGTAAGGAGCACACATATAAGAATAGGTAAAAAGAACTGGCGAGAAGTGCTGTGATTTGACGAGTCACGATTTACCTTTCTCTCTCTCTCTCTCTTTTTTTTTGTTGCACAGATGGGAAAAGACAGATTTGGAGAAAGCGACATGAAGCACTTAACGCCGCTTGTGTGGTCCCAACTGTCGAGGCCTTTGTTTGTGGAGTCATTGTTTGGGGCATGTTTTTCTGCCATACCCTGGACTCCTTGGTCCCTTTAAATTTCAGAGTGAATGTCAAAGGTTACCTCGCATCATTTCCGATCACGTGCATCCAGCGATGCTTCGTGTTTACTCTTATGGGGATGGATAGTACCTAGGCGACCATGCTCCACACACTGTGCATTAACGATTTAAGGAACATGACAGACTTCAACCACTTTCCACGGCTAGCACAATCTTCCAGATCTGAATCTAGTTGAGAATCTGTGGAATTAACAGGAAAGGCGGATTCGCCAACTCGATCCTCCACCTACCTCGCTTCATATGTTGGGCACAATATTAACGACTGACCAGGCACAGTCATCTCTTAGGACACCTTCCGGCACTCTGCAGATTCTCTGCCACGTCGGGCTACGGTTTCGAGTTATTAGATATAGATCCCAATCAATTGGCCACCGGTGTATATTAAACCATGTTATGCATTTTTAAATATTAATACATAAAAGTATCATATGAATTATTAAAATATAGGATAGATTAATTGAAAATGTTTAAATATTTATAATTAGTATTTTTTTAAAAATATTATAAAATAAAATTTTATAAAAGTCATACAAAAACTAAAAATGCATAATATGTATGAGAGGGCTCGGGGTTTTGAAAAAAAATGCTACAAGGGAAAGACTAAAGAGTTATGATAATTTGAAAGTAATTCAAACTTACAAGCTGGTGGGTAATTTATTTAAAACTATTAATAATTATTTATTTTTATTTGCATTCTTTCGTTTACGTTGAAAGCCGAATATGGCAACAGGGTGTAGTTTTGAAGCCTGGGTCGATTGTCCGTACCAGATGTTTTGCCACCGTGGTGCACTTATTGCAGACCCCACCTAAAAGTCAGACGATAATGGACAAAAATGGCGCCTAAATCAATCCGCCCTACTGCGCAGGCGCTGATGACGATAATGGACAAAAATGGCGACTAAATCAATCCGCCCTACTGCGCAGGCGCTGATGACGATAATGGACAAAAATGGCGACTAAATCAATCCGCCCTACTGCGCAGGCGCTGATGACGATAATGGACAAAAATGGCGACTAAATCAATCCGCCCTACTGCGCAGGCGCTGATGACGATAATGGACAAAAATGGCGACTAAATCAATCCGCCCTACTGCGCAGGCGCTGATGACGATAATGGACAAAAATGGCGCCTAAATCAATCCGCCCTACTGCGCAGGCGTTGATGACGATAATGGACAAAATGGCGCCTAAATCAATCCGCCCTACTGCGCAGGCGCTGATGACGATAATGTACAAAAATGGCGCCTAAATCAATCCGCCCTACTGCGCAGGCGCTGATGACGATAATGTACAAAAATGGCGCCTAAATCAATCCGCCCTACTGCGCAGGCGCTGATGACGATAATGGACAAAAATGGCGACTAAATCAATCCGCCCTACTGCGCAGGCGCTGATGACGATAATGGCCAAAAAATAGCGCCCAAATCAATCCGCCTTACTGCCCACGCGCTCAGTTCCGAAAAAGAGGAATGGTGCCACTGAAATTGTGCAGGATTTTGTGCTGTGAATTAAAAAAAAGACAAACAAAAAGCTTTGCTTGTTTAGATATTTCATTAGTATAAAGATTCCGCGTATACTACTTGAAGTTAGACGTATATTTTCTCAGATTTATTCAACATCTTTCGCTAAACCCATTTAAAAATACCCTGATGTCATAAATTATTGCTGGTGTGTGTGGTTATTCACACGGTCTCGTTGCCGACCGAGCTTGTGTAATTGGAGTAAGAGTTATGCGCGACAATTGGGAAACGATGATTAACACGTGACTTTACAATAAGCATTAGACAGATATGTGAGGCCCAGTGTAGCTTACCTACCTTATTTTCCTCAGTAAGACCATCGACGGATGTTCTTAAAAAAGTAAAACCACTGGTTATACAGCCATAGTCTGCCGCCCGTTGTCACTCGTAGGTCAAGCGGGACGTGCCTGGACAGGTGTGATTGAGTTCTCTAAATCGCTGAACTATTCAAGACGGGGGTAACGCACCACTGTTTAAGCTCCGAAACTCTGCTGAGAGTTGTCCCATCTGAGCTTCAGGTGCAGCTAACCTGGGACGAAATTTCAACCTCGTAGTGCGACGAATCACGCGTTATTCTATTCGCAATAAGGAAGGACGATTAGAGGTGACGTCATCAACTACGGCGTGTAACTGGCATGGCTGTGGGCTATCTTGTCCTGTTGCAAACCCTGGTGATAAAAGGACTTACTCAAGGCCTTGTCATAAACTTCCAATAGTGGATAGCAACAGTGCAACACCACAATATGTTTTTTTTTTAATGAAGTACCGAGACTTCCGGCAGTTAGACTGCAAAGATCGAAAGCTCGAGTTTGAATACAGGTCGGAACCAGCTCGGCTTGGCATACTTCCGTGCCAGAATTTCCTTTCGCTCTTTTTTACTAGCCAGAGTTTCCTTTCACATTTAAAAATAAAGAGTTCTAAAGGTTTCCGAGTACGTGGTGAGGTTCTTTGTGCGTGCAATTCGTGTACCTTCAAGAGACCTCCCCGTCCCTAACCGTACCTTGGTAACTTGCCTGCTCACCAATGCTGTTACTCCCCAAACCTTCCAGCTCACTGCTGCGGGATGTCTCTCCTTCGTCCTCGATAGTCAGAACAGTGACAGACAAGAAGATGATGATCATACTGAATGCATTATAGTAGCTTTGATATTCATAAGTGCTCTCCACCAGACACTTTTAACACAAATTCCTTGTGGAGACGCAACTGTGGACTTATACTTCAATAAATGCGCAGTTTTCAATATTTCTTTGAGTAGATCGTACTTTCTCACAAAAAAAAAATAATACATGAATAATAAATCAGAACCAGGGAAGATGGTCAAATGGTCAAACGTTGCATTAGTCAGGGTATAATTACACATAAACAAGAAACTCGGGTGATGCAATGATTTAGGCTACCGCTGTAAGTCGATCTCCAATCCCACTTCAGTAGATTTATGTGCCCACCATTAAGCAGCTGATGGTGCGACTGTATACATAACCCCGGTGCATCGTTTCACGACTGCCACAGTCGTCGATTGTTGCGACGTGACGTCACAAGCATCTAATAAACCCGGTGGCCCTTATCCCTGGTCATCGGTGCCATTAAGAGCACCGGGCTTTGCCCTCAGTCTGCACACCAGGCCGCGTCGGCGAACGAACAATGTTCGATGCTATCCTGCAGAGGACGTCGAGGAACTTTCCAGAATCACTGCGATGGAAATCTTTGTAACGGAAATAGCAAATTACCGAAAGGGTGAGTGGTGGGCAGGAAGTGTCGCAGTAAGGAAGGAGATCGCGCCTTTAATTTGCTATTGATAGCGGGGTAAAGCCCATCTTTACTTGACATTTACTCTGATGACAATGGAACTAGCATGACACAATTTAAAAAAAAAAAGAAGAAGAAGCTCACGAGACTTTACATTGCTCGTTTTGCCAACGATGCGCCTCTCCGTAGAATCTCTTTAGAATTGTTTTATGTAACGGTCGGCGACCAAAAAAGGAAGATATAGCATCGTATTCCCTTCTCGAAGAAGATGGATGTTACAGATTCAAATACTTCTAGACACGTCGACAAGAAACTCGGGCAGTAAAACTCCTTGAAGGTCCATACGGCACAATGAGCATTTGGTAAGTGCCCCATGTTGACTTTAGAACATCAAGAAATAAGCAAAATCTGAACAATTTTTTTAAAAAAATCTGTTGAAATACCCAGCAAAATCGTCATTGAAGGCGATGTCTCTTTTTTTCTTCTTCTTCTTCTTCCTTATCTTCATATAAAATTTCAACATAACCAAGATAAAGAACAGTTTACGCTAATTTGAGGTAGTCCAAAAGTATCTACGATACAAATATGATATAGGCAAAAAATAGTAGATAAATACTTGAAATAATATCGCTTTTCTTCTTTTCCTTAAGGAGGACACTTGTATGGCTGATAGAGAAAGTGGGGGGGAGGGGAGAGAACCGAGCCACCAATAAATCAACCGGTGCAGACCAAGCGTGCGGAGAAACGGCCGGACTCCGTGGCATAAAAAGATCGCCGAGATAAAGAAATGAAGGAAAGTTTTTTTTTTTTTTTTAAAGAACCGAGGACAGCGAGAGTCCGTGAGAGTTTTTTTTTTTGTCCAGATTCTATAGCCCTTCAAAAAAAGAAATAAAAGTGGAAAGTCGTATCGCGGCTAGGTCTCGAATATATTTGTTTTCGGCGAACTTAGCATGTCGGGGGGGGGCGGCCCGTGTGTTTCTCGAAGCCAGTTCTGGCGTTGTTAGCCGTTGTGGCGACACTGGGGCAAATCCTGTAACAAAACTTAGGATGGCCGGTGTAGGACGATAAGCGAATTAACTTTCGAGCCTGTCTCTTTCTTTGGACCAGCTATCAGTTTCAGCTTGACTGCATAGCACTAGATGTCCCTCAAGACTCCCGATACATTTCTTTTAATAATACGGCAAGGGTCTAGGCCTAATGAACCATCATCCGTAAAACAGTGAAGACAAAACCAGCCAAAGTTATCCTACTTTATCATATAAAAAGTAAAACCAAAAATACAGAGAAACTACTTTCGATCTTATTTGCAAAGAGCTCTGTTCCTGGTAAATATCGGTAATGATGGATTCGGTGACATTCGTGAGCATCGCCACGGATAAATCTTTGTGGCGCTCTGTAGTCAGACGGAGATGTTAATTGTTACTCCAAGAGGTTATCTCAGGGGCGGCATAACCTACCCAAAGAGGGGGTTATTCATGTACCAATTAAGAAAACAACATCAGCGCAATCTTCTTCAGACGCTATTGCGTTGGTTTCCCGAGAATAAAAGTCGGAATCTCTTTTCCCCACCTTAATGCCAAAAGCACTCTTTCTGTTTAGCGTCTGGGAAATATTTGCTTCTGCTGCCAACGTTCGACATCGGCGTCTCTTGAGTTACTGCATGGGCGGGCAAATATCTACCCGGTTTATTTGCAACGGACAGACATGCGACATCTCTTCCTTTTTTTTTTTAATTTTAAAATTGTTTTTTCCGCTTACAGATCGAAGACCAGTTCGAGGACATTTAGAGTTATCAAAAAGGGCGAAACCTAAGGGAAAAATGGTTCGGGTCGGTCTGTGCGCTCGGCGAAGATGGACCTTGAGATGCTAATTAAAAACGATAGAAGAATTAAATCCTTTATTTTGGGTACGAAGTATGCGCTTCTTACGTTGTCGAAAATGCAACAAAACCAAACTTTGCCATTTAGATATATGACAGAGTTCTTCAATGTGGTGGTTCGGACAAAATTCTCCGGAAATACGTCATCTGTGGTTTTCCACTAATAACCGACCCAATACACCAAAATGTCGTCTTTATACGTCGTTACAAGATTATTTCCTTTCATATTTAATGTTTGATATAGATGCCAATAAAACGTGGCCCTCTAATTCTTCACTTTAGCGATTTAAAGGGCAAACGTGACATTTTGTCTACTGTTGCTGAATTATTATTTTTTTTTTGTTGGTAAATTAATTAGTCATTTTTAAACCAAAAAACAACAACAAACAAACGTTGCTTGATAGTTTCGAACTTAAATCTTGAACGAATAATAACCATTTCGTGTGGGTGTTTGAATTCGAAAAGTTGTCGTTCTGTGGAGGGTGCGAGACATAGGAAATATGTTTTACATCGACATCCTTAGAAGCTATATTATTTATATCTGCTAAAAAAAACAACAACAACAACAAAAATCTCCGGAAGATAATCATATCAGGCTTATTTCGCATAATACACCGGCTTGGAATTCTAAGAGCATCGTCATGTTGATGAAGCACATACTACAGATGAACCACGACGTGTTTTCCTGGCTGCCACTACAGAACGCTCCGTGTGCACGTGTTAGGCAAGAAAAAACAAACAAACATTATCACGACATTATATGAGTTAAAGTCTAGACTTTAGATAAACTGGTACGTAAAAAAACAAAACAACAACAATATAAAGTGGAGGAAAAAAAATAGATGTGGAATTAAATCCTGGTAGAATACTAAAATTCGACGTCTAGACATTATCAGCATGCTGTAATGAGGGTGAGGCGAAGCAACCGACTATGAAAATGTAGTAAATAGCCGACAGAATGCGATTTATCGTGGCCATCGTTCGTTACACAGATCCCTGCCATGATGATCTGAACGCCATGGGTTTGGCACGTTCTGTGAGCATGATCAGTAGATGTCGATTTCAGGTGGTAAGGGTACCTTTCACACGCGGTGCAGGGTCTGTGGATCGGCGGTGATCCGATCCAACTTTACCACGACGTTTTCAGGTATCCCCCCCACCCCATGCCGTTACAAGGTTCCACTCGGTCAGGGGACCCTAAGTTGTTTATCATCTCGATCCCACAGGCACTAAGCGGATTGGAAAAACCGTGTTTTATGGGGGCTCGGAGAAGCGACTTGTCGGCTAACGTTGCTCCATCTTTTTATTCCCCCCAGTAGCTTTCACCGAGCAGCCCGTCTACTATTACGCAATCGTGTCTGTGCAACAGCCTTTTTAGTGTGTCGTCTCTGTGATCCCGGTGCTGCTGCAGCTGAGCCTGCAGTGATGGTGGCAGGACGTCGTTGCTGAACAGTGCTTACGTCTTCCGACTACAAGAGATCGACGGCAGTTTGTCATATGGAACCGACCCCGTGATATGGGAAAACCCTTTGGCCTTCCTGACCGCACTCCCTTTTAAAAGAAGAATGAATGTGCCCACTTTGGAGGCCCATTTTATAGAGGTAACAACGCTCAAATATACATTTCATGGGAGAAATCATTATTAGGAGTATTCGTGTCATTAATAAATAGGACTGTAGATATTTTCGAAGAGGCAAGAAGTCTTTAAATTTACCTGAATCCCCGCTGTTTATACTCATCTACCCAATGCATTTTTTAAATGTACTGATTGCGTCACATTGAACAACTGCATTAGGGGTCTATTTGGTGCACTCACCTTTTCATTAATAATTTAAAAAAAAACCTTTACGGCTATTCAATTATCACTGTGCTAATAAAGTCGCACGATCAGCAACAAGAAGCTGGCACTCACCTTTTTTTTGTGTGTGTGGAAATTTTACATTTAAATTAAATCTCTGCATTATCTTTCGTACTCAAACAAGGAATTGAACATTATTTTAATGGTTTCAGAATAACTACGATACCTTATTTGATTCCAAAAGTCCTTTTGGTAGAACGTCTTTACATCCCTCACGCCCTTCGAAAGTGGACGAGAACTGTTAGGGCGCCCTGGCGATCTCGTGTACAGCGATACCCCGGTTACTGCGGTTACTTCGTGCGGCAAAAAGCACCGCAGTAATCGGGGTATCGCTGTATTTCAAACAACACTTAGATCTTCAAGAGCAAATTAAGTGTTAGATATCCAGACTAAAATGTCGAAGCAAGAGAATACACGTAAAACATAGATGGAATTAGTCCCTTTAAATTTACCAATCATATTTAGATGCAATTTTATACTAATCAAAGACCAATCATTGGTTGGGGGGGAAACAAACAAACGTTTAGCAGCACAAAGTGATGTTACAATGACTATTGTGGAATCGTTTTTATGGTGCCACCTGTTTTAAAATCTCCAGCGGGTAGAAAGTTTTTTGTTCTAATTACGATCTATGAAGAATATTTTCAGCGTTGACTTTTTTTGAAAATTGCACTGGCAATTGGCTTACAATCTTTGACAGAATCCCCGACTGCCAATGTGAACTAAATTAATTAATGTCTCATAGTCAATGGGAGAACTTTGCTAAGTAGATAAATTCATTTCAGAGCTGTCGAGTTCAGTCGGACAGGTGCTGCATTTACTGCTCATTAATGCGCATTGGCTCTGAAAACAACGAAAGACTAGAAGGGCGATGTAGTTTGTTCTCTTTTTTAAAAAAACAAAACAAAACAACAACAAACTAATTACCACCCTAAGTTTTAAGAAAATGTTTGTTTTTAATAAAAAAAAAAATGTTTGAACGATAACGATTTACCTGCCCGTACAGTACACGTTCGAAGGATGAAACCTGTATAATATTTAAGAATAAGCATCGGATTCTTTTCTTAAAAAAAACAAAAACAAAGCAACTGTTTTTATACTTTACCTGTTATTTAATTATACAAAATTCTACTAGAATTCTAACTTTTACCGTTAAAAGCTTTATAAGCTTTAATGTTGAACCATTTTCACCGTCTAATTATATTTTTTATTTCTTATTACTCGTGCAAATTTTAAAATTAACACCTTTACCGGTATTAAAATTATTACATATTTTGTGTTCTTCCAGTAAACTGAATTTTTTAAAGAATGACAAAAAAAAATACAGAGATTTTAGAAACTAAAGTAAAATTGAAGTGTCACAAGTAACTTTTAATTCGTTTTATTTATTTATTTTTAAAAATTTGTTTGGTGTTTTAATTTGGATTATTCCCGGAAGTCAGGGGCAAGTTTCCTTGACGTATCTACCACATTCTAGGGTACCTACAGATCTGTTTAAAATCGGTTTCTATCCACCATTAAAAAATAACTATATATGTATATATACCTATGGGGCCCTGCTTCTGTCATTAACTGAGTCTGGTGACAACGTCACAATTGTAGCACTATTTGGTATTTCAGTATTCATTTTCCTAATTAACTCCTTTAATGTGGTAAAATTTTGTTGTTTTGTTTTTTTTTTTAATTAACCTTAGGGAAGCAGAAGAAAAAAAAACGTACAATCTGGTTCGAGTATTTGGTTTTAAAACATTATTTTCTGTTAGCCGGTTCAGTTTTATGCCATATTTATTCTTTCGCCTATAAAGTAGGAAATGAACTCCACCTGAGTTGGTTCGTGTACGCTGACCGCCACATGATGATGCACAATCAAACACCATGGGGGTATTCACATTAAACCCGTCCCAGTGTCGAATTCCTAACAGCACCTGCAACTCTTGGCTCCCAACTGGGTGAAAAGCTAATAATATTGCGCATTTATACCCCTAATAACTAAGGGTGCCCCCCACTGTCTACCCAGCTGTAACATAAAAGTCCGCGAATTCTTTGACAAAAAATGATTAATCTATTGTATTATCGCTAGTAAGTAGAAGAGAACGGCATCAAAAGGGATTTTAATCTTGAAAAGTATATTCGTTTAAACGACTTTTGGTTATTAAATCGATTTTTTCCGATACCCGGGTCTACAGGTCTTGGTCCAGCATGCTCACACGGGGTACAAGCTGATTGGCCATAATCTGGTAAACTATGAACTTCTGAGGACTTTCTATGATCGGAAATCAACCACCGCACTATGATCGACACTGAAATCTAACTCAGGTGAACAAGAAAATTGCCTTTACTTTTATTTTTTTTAAATTGTTTTTTGTTTGTTTGTTCTTATAATTATTCACACACACACACACACGCGATGCATTACAGAATGCAAGCAAACAGAATTGAACACCACTTTTGAAATCCAAGCAATATGCAAATTTTATAGATATTGGTGGGAAGTCGGCGTTTGATTGTTTAAAGACTATAATAAGACTACCTACCACCAGCTATTTAGTAAGAAGAATTAGTCATAACAGCACGTGGTAAAGCTAGCGATTAACCTAAGTTTTCATAAACAACTATCCAGGGCTTAATCCAGTTTTGATTATTATTTTTTTTTTTTTTAAAATCGTTCAAATGATAAAACAAATAGTGGAACAAGGGTCTTGCGGAGTATATCAACCTCGTGTGTAAACAGGTCAAAACTATGCATGATGACAGTCGCCTTACACTTTGATTATCCAAGTTGTCCCCCCCTTACAAGGAAAAACAATTCCCCAGGGATACAAATGACAGTTTTTTTCTGACGTGAGAAATTAGGTTTGACCAACAGTTTCTCGATATATCCTTGACTGTTTTTTTTTTTTTTTAAATGTAAAAAAATGTTTATCATGTTGCAATAGCTACCTTCTGCCCGGCAAAAAAAAAAAAGAAGAAGAGAAGAGAGGACCGTGTAATTATAATCCTTTTAAAAAAAGTAACAACTTTCGTGTCTTTATCTGAAAAAATAATGTTGACGTCATCTTTGGAAAGCTACGTGGAAGGAGAGAAAGGAAATTAGAAGTGTTTGAAGAGGTTAACTCTATGCAGATCTACTTCACAACAAAACGAAACATATTTTTTAAAAATAAGTTAAATGTTTTAGAAAAGATGCATATTATCAAATGTATTAACAGTTATTTCCCCCTGTTTCCGTTCTCAACACCAGTCTTCCTTAAATACGGCGTGGAAATAACCTACTGGGTGTTTTGAACACGAGCAAAAGCATTTTGGATACATCTGCCGTCTTTTTTTTGTGCCTATAAAAAGTGAGAACGAATAGTCCGGCTACCCACATTAAAAAAATATATATATCTGTTGTTTCAGCAAGAATTTTCAGAGTTGGCTGTTATAGTTTTGAGAGTAATCTGCGCGCGAAGACTCTGAGTTGGGGATTAGTCTGTAGTGTTCTGCAAAACTCTGTATCATCCGAAATATTCTGAATGCGGCAGCACTGGTTTGGCCAGAAAACCCGGGGGTTGCTTAGACTGCGGTTGGAGGCCCAAATAACAACAACGTCACGTCGCAGTTTAGATTTCAAAAGACGCTACATAATGGACTGTAGGTCTGGACGTCCGGCACCTTCCCTAGTTTTTACAGAGAAGGAAGCTGAAACGGATCCCGAGAAGCTGTTCCGAGTCAGCCAGCGAAAAAAAAAGAGATTAAAATCGAGAGATTACGGGACGGGCCAGAAATGATAAGCGCTCACTGTCGTTCTGAGCCATCTGCACAAAGAGGGGCCCTGTCTGTTGTTTGGATACAGAACCAGAATTGAAGAATGAACTTGGTCACCCACGATGCCTGGGTGTTCACGTGCTATCAAGTTGCTCCGAAATGAGACATCAAAGCCGTACAGCTAGGTATCTCTACCACCCTAGACCACGATACCACCTCCAGCTGCTCCTACCGCTAGAGAGAGCGTTTCAAAGTCTTGGTTAAATCCGAATTTTTATTATGTCATCTTCTGAGGTAAAAATCAAACGATGGAACTAGGTTTAAAAGCACCAAAAGATATTGGTCTTCAAACGATAGAGGAATTTGCACCAAATTAGCGAAGCCTAACCTCAGCTATTGGAATGTCTGCAAACGGCTTGTCCGGTATCCAAGGCCTTTGCCCTTTGACCTTTTGCACTGAATTTAGTTAAAATTCGTGCGCCTGTTCCTTCCTTAAAATCAGCTCTAAACAGAGTTGTGCCGGCCGGCGGTGTTATTTTACAAGCACTGCAACGAAAAACATTCCTTCTGTCTTTTTTTTTTACGGACATACCAGCCAATTCATTCACTGGGCGTCACCCAAGGAAAATAACTGAGATCACGTGATCAAAGTGGACCGTATGCCACAGTATGCATCCGCGTCTTTCCGTGACGCTTATATCCGCCACCTTGTGGCCATTTAGCCTTTCAAAAACCCATAAAGCATCATTTTCTTGTTGCTTCGATGGCTCATAGAATAAAAAGTTACTGCTTTCCTTTTTTAAAAACAAAAATTGGACTGAGGAAATGTATCTAATTGATGAAGCTGATATTAAAAAAAAAACACAGCGCGATGCTAGATGACGGAACAAAGTCAAACAACTTTTGACATGAATACAAAGATGAGTCTGTGAACACATTTATATCATAAGCGCCCCCCCACATCGCTTACAGGTATGACAAAGTCATTCACCTGTGTGATTTATCTATCTGTTTATTTATTTTGTTTTTATGTTTTTCTTCAGTTTTTTAGACTTCCATGATATTTTTAATTCGTTTTTCCTTTAAAAAAAAAACAAAACACATAGCAAAGGAACGTCAGACGGATGACGACGTTTAGCTTGCACGTCGCTGCGTTCCGTTAGCATCTGTCGTTTCCATAGCAGCGGGAGAGGCTTATCTTCGCACGTGTGTCAAGAGTGGGAAATTTAGAGCAGAAAAAAGTCGACAAAGTTGTACGTCTCAGTGACAGCAGCTTCTGGTATATCAGAGTGCCCTGCCTGGCGCCATTAATCATCATCGGTCGGCAACGCCTACATCTTTGCCAGACGGTCCTAAGAGAAAATAGGCGTTACCACGCCTTACCTTTGCCGACACCGAAATCCCAGTCAATTAGAAATATAGGTGTGTATCGACTCCACTGCGCGCGCGCGCCGGCTTCTTCCTCTGCGATATTCCGGTTTGTTTTTTTTTTTTTTTTTCCAAGAAAACCGTTTCCCCTTTTTTTTCCTTCTCTCTGGCGACTTCCGAACTGTAAATTCCCCATGAGCTCCTACTCGCGATTACACAGTGAAACACAATGCAATTATTTTCGTTTTAACCTCTCAGCTGTGAATCCGCGTTATCTCTGCTAATACATTTTTTGTTTTTTTTTACATGTCAACTAGGTAAGACTTATTATCTTGCTCTTCATTGCGGCACCAGGAGAAAGATAACTCGCTAAATACTACCACATGAGTGGAATCAATATTCGGAGCATTAGTCCGATAGATAGAGGCGGAAAAAGAGATAAAAGGAGTATCGCGCTTCTGTGTGTGTGTGTGAGTGTGTGTATGTGTGTGTATGTGTGTGTGAGTGTGTGTGCGTGTGTGCGTGTGTGAGTGTGTATGTGTGTGTGTGTGCGTGTGTGCGTGTGTGAGTGTGTGAGTGTGTGTATGTGTGAGTGCGTGTGTGAGTGTGTGTGTATGTGGTGTAGTGTGAGTGTGTATGTGTGTGTGCGAGTGTGTGTATGTGTGAGTGTGTGTGTGTATGTGTGTGCGTGTGTGAGTATGTGTGTGTATGTGTGAGTGTGTATGTGTGTGCGTGTGTGAGTATGTGTGTGTATGTGTGATGTGTGTGTATGTGTGTGTGAGTGTGTGAGTGTGTGTATGTGTGATGTGGTATGTGTGTGTGAGTGTGTGTATGTGTGAGTGTGTGGGTGCGTGTTTTGTATGTGTGTCGTATGTGTGCGTGTGTGTATGTGTGGTGTGTGTGAGTGTGTGTGAGTGTGTGTCTTTTTATATGAAATTGTAAACCTCGCAAAATATCAACCTACAATAATATGATAGATAAAAATTTTAATAGAACTTCTGTTCTTGGCTTCATTCTAAACAGACGTACACGATATATATATATCTTCTTCATAAAACAACTGCATCATAAGAGTTTTTCTATCCCTAAACAATGACGTAATCTAATCTGCTTATCGAGTAGACGTTGATGATTATTTGTTTTGAGAATATCTTAACTACGACGCATTCAGTAAACCACAGTAAGACGTCTGTAAACTGACCAACTGTAAAATAAATGCGTTCTGTCATTTTTCTGAACAGTGTGTATAATACTTTCTATGCAAAACTCCTTTTTTAAAAAAGGGTGTTAAATTGTGTCTATAAATTTAAACTAAAGCTTTTAATGTTTAAGTGAAATGGTGACAACGTAGGCCGACATTACATCACGTGCCGTTTTTATTAGCTCGTTTGAGAATTGATTAATACTTATACTATACGAAGTACACGACACGAAGCAGCGTAGATTTATATATATTTGCTTATCGCATTCACCAAAACTATTATACTGTCTCTATGTTTCCCACATACGGGCAGGCAACAGACTAATTCTCTTGCGGATGGGCTTTATTCATCCAACCGCTTCACTTGCCCTTTTAGAACTTTCGTACTCGTTCTTAACAGAACAGTAAAGAAAAGCTAGTTAGGTCCTTTTTTTTTCCGGAAAGTGTTCGCCGATTCTTAGGGTCCGTATATTTTGTAAAACAGTTCAGCAAGTACCAACTGTTAGCTATTCCATCCGCCTCTCGAAAGCAACATCCGGCTGATATCTAAGTTGCATGCAATGAAAAGATGACTGACGGAGCATTTAATGACACGTTTACTCAAACAGGCACTACATAGATTATGACATTAAAAAGCAAAGAACACTCATGATTTATTTTCGAAACGTTCGCGTTATATTTAGAATCATTAAGGATTGTCCGAATTTATGTTTCTTTTGATTAAGGGAAACCCATTAATCCCAACATTTTCAGATTTTTAAAAGACGAAGAGTTCTAGCCGGGTTTTCCAGGGTAAATCCGGCGAAGGAAAGTTACGTGGGTAACTCTTGACCGTCTCGCGTGGCGCTCACAAAAAAAAAAAAAAGCACCTGATTGTACCCAGATAATACGCTGGATTACCTCCCCTTTTATCTCACTGTTGCGAGGTATCCTAGAAGTGGTTTGCCAAGAAGAATAAGAATAAGAAAATATAGCTCTAGGTTTTTTCTGTATACAGTTTGATTTCAAGATTAAAGAATAAATTTACCATGCAAAAAATGTACAAAAGGAAGTTAAAACAAACCAAAAATACTCGTAAGGAAGAGTTTCATACCGATGTTATATCAAACCTACGAAATGCTTG
Source organism: Nautilus pompilius (assembly GCA_018389105.1). Classification (NCBI taxonomy): domain Eukaryota; kingdom Metazoa; phylum Mollusca; class Cephalopoda; order Nautilida; family Nautilidae; genus Nautilus; species Nautilus pompilius. The sequence goes on from JACATO010001930.1 coordinate 37,596, forward strand.
CGTAACCAGATCTGTAACGAGAAGCTCTGTATTAAAAATATAGAGAACCAGCTACCATTCCAGCTGCTGGTGTTGATGTTCGAAAGATTTAGATTTCCAATAGTTCATTTAACTTTTTAATGCGAAAAATATACTTGTGTACAACATACATTAATTATTCTTTCTAATCCAGGGCGATATATTACAAAAAATAAGAATTAGTTCGGGTTATGCAATAATTTAGGTGGGTTTTTTGAAAATTCAGGTGTTGTGCGTGGGTTTGTGTGTGTGTGTGCCGGCGCTCTCTCACTCTCATAAAATGTATGAGTATGCATGGAAACAGGACGGTTAAGTTGTTTCAAATATCTTGACTGCGCATGATTCCTTTCTGGTTGAGTTGGTTCCAGCACGTATCTATTAACGTTTATTTAAAAAAGAATCGTGGCATTTTACGATTTTCTGTTGACTTAACCCTTACCACCACGTTAGCCTGCCGGCCACTTATGTAAAAGAATAAATTCTCTACCTCGGGCACATATAATAATCCACCCTGACCCGCTTTTGTCGAGGTTACTTTTCCTCGAGTCGGATATTGCTAAATATATTCGCTTCCTGCGTCACGCGCCGCAGAAGCTGGCTGTTATCTTGACGGCGTCGCCGGTTTTAGTTGTACGTCTCCTCGGGATGGAGATGGTTAACCGTATTTATTTACATGGCTCCGGCAAGTTTTATCCACGTGCCTGTAGCACAATTTAAGGTGCAATAAATTTTACTTCTTGACAACACTGCGAGTAAGCAACACCCAGATCCAGAGATACGATGCCAAATTTGATGTCAGCTTTAAATTTCTCATAACTACTTGGCCATTATTCAAATGTTCAGGAAGCTACTGCCAAAACCGAAAACAAGATATACCTTCTCTCTCTCTCTCTCTCTCTCTCCTCTCGGCTCTCTCCTCTCTCTCTCTCTCTCCATCTCTCTCTCTCCATCTCTCTCTCTCTCTCTCTCGCTCTCTCTCTCTCTCTCTGTATATATTTTCAAGCCTTTGGCAAAAATTAACTTTATTAAGTATTTATTTGTAAACAGCATTAATCTAAATATATTGTTATGTATTCCCTATAAAACTACCTGGGCGAAAAATTCGATTTCTAATTAACTGAAAAACATTTTTCTCTAACTTTTAAACCCCGCAGACATGTCGCGAGATTACCTGGCTGAAGACAAAGACATCCCACTGCATCCTGGGTTCAGCAGCATTTATCAGAGCTGCAGGGTGGTCAGCACCCATCATCAAACTGTCGACTGATGCAGTTTAGAACTTTTCGTCAATTAAAATTGAAAAAAAAAAAAAAACTTTTTAAATTAAAGGACAAAATCAATGGCGCTGTACACACTGTTATAAAGTTGTGACTTTAGGATGTACGTTCAAATGCACAAAGAAGCTGCAGTATTTACGACAGACTGCGCACAATACAGTTTTCAGAAAGCGGGAAATATGTACCAAGTTACAATAAACTGGCTTTAAAGTAGAGAAAACAGGGGCCGCACGCTAACAACGTCCGGAGACGCCACGTTAATACAGAATATTTGTTAAGTGCCGTAGAAACAACGTTAAACAATGAAAGCATACCGAGTTGGGTTATATTATGATATTATTTATTATACATAAGAGGTTAGGTAATTTTCTTTATTCTTAAATGTATTCTGCTTTCGTAGACGCCTCCCATCTTACGAAGCAGATACCCTTCTGTACCTTATAGTCTGCCGGCA
>JACATO010001932.1:0-30836 GCA_018389105.1 Nautilus pompilius
TAAAGGGAGAGAACTAAGATGACTAACAGGTTTTATTTAAATTTGATAAAATAGAATAAAACATTTGAAGCGGACTCATTTACGTTAGTTGTTTGTTTTAAATTAATTATTGATTACGAATTATTAATTAGTATGTAATTATTATGGTTATAATTGAAGGCAGGAAATTGGAACGATAAATATTGAACATCTGATGTCGATTATTTCACAGTCAAGGTTAAAATAAATCAATACTGAATATTCGATATGAAAACGTTTGACGGAATCGATCTCAGCTGAAGAGTTCGTCCGAGTCGGAGTTCACTCGTTATTTACCGCAGCTGGTTTTTGTCCTAAAACAGCCGAAAAAGACGTCAACAGGGATATAACCAGAGTAAGTTTGAACGAATTAGTTCGACCACGCCTGCCTGATGTTCGTTGACCCTTACACCACCCGATAGAGGGAACTTTCTCGGGGCCCACGAGGACCGACGGCGGTCACGTGCTTACCTTGAGGCGTTGGAGCCTCACTGAACGAGGATGGCGACCTGACGGATATTGACGTCTGGTGCATCAATAAAAAACATTAGCTCTTAGTATCCGGGGAGAATATAAAATATAATTCCGTTTTAGTCCATTAACACTTACACTGCCAAATGTCTCACAGAATGGGTACTCTGTTGGAAAAGAGAGTAAGTAGATTGAGTTTGTGTTGCCGACCCCTGCGGGTCCCTAACCCTGTACTGTCTACCAATACGGCGACACACAGTTTCACAATGGTGGAGCCTCGCCCCATCAGCCGACTTCTGCTGCTCCCTCCTCTATTGAACAAACATTTTTCCATCTTAGGAGCCGATCAACGTTGGGTCACGTGAGAGCCAATAACACGGCCCTCAAAATAAGGTGAACGAGCAGGAATCCACTTCCTCTACTCAACCTGTGAGTAAGAGCGGAACCGGAGACTTTCCAACGTGAAAGCCAGACGCAGCCTCAGCTCGGCCCGGAGGACGAACGGGTCAGACCCGTCGACTGACGCCTCCATTTAAGTTTGACATAAAAAACAGCAAAGGAGGGGAATTTTAACCATTTGACAGCACAAAATAAAAAAAACAGCTATTATTATTTATTATTATTATTATTTATTATTATTATTATTATTATTATTATTATTATTATTTATTATCGGATTGATGTAAAGTATCGCTGATCACGAGTAGGAATGGAATTTGACCAATAACAGTGAGAAATCTTTTGTTTTGCATCTAGAAGATAGATGCGTTTATGTGAAAACAGTTTATCGTTTCCATTATGAAGACTGAATGTTTTGGTATTTACAAATTTTCCGTATTTTTTATTTAATGTTAGAACCACTTATATGAACCAATAGTGTATATTATTTACATGAGATTGTTGAATATTGAGTTTTGTGTAGGAATGTCACTTGGTCAGCAAAGTTCACATGAACTTTACCAATGAGTAGGGAAGAGCTTCAGTGGAAAATGTCGCTGATTTATCAGTAATACGGATCCCTTGATGTTCAGCGTAAGGATGGTTCACCGCCCACGTTAGGACACCTGCATGAAGGCCTTGCTTCTCTGAGAACCAAACCCAGACTAAGCCAACCACCATTGCTTTTCCACTTCCATGCGGTCCCATTCTCCGTGGTGTATATTTGGAAGGCCGACCTTTTGGGACCGGTCAATAAAGGATGGGATGTTTTACCTGACCTTTGTCATATAGACCCCTCATCGACGTCGACCATTGACAGTGAGTCTAATTACCTGAGCCTAAACAACTACGGATCTACAGTTGAGAGGCAGACGTAAAATTAACATCTCACGTAATTGATGCAATACAAAAGCGGACAAGAACTTATCTATTATGGAAATTATTCCAGATGTTTGTCGTTTGCCGAGCTGATCCACGTTTAGGAATAACAGATGCGTACGGACAAGTAAAGTGGAGGTCCCTGCAGACTCCCTGTCAGTATCGATCTCTCTAACTTTCATCGTATCTACAAACGATTCCTCCCATCAATAATTTAGTGTTTACGTCATGATACCAGCAGGGAAAGATTTAATTGTTTCATAATATGATTCAGTGAAATGATAATTAAAGACCAGTTATCATGTGCCCTCGTTCCAGAAAGGATAATAATAATAATAATAATAATAATAATAATAATAATAATAATAATAATAATAATAATAATAATAATAATAATAATAATAATAATAATGCACGATTCGCGCAGCAAACCCTTACTGATAGGTATTTTGTTTCGGATGTAACAAAACAATGGGAGCGGATTCCAGACCTTCACCAGGTGGATAATCACGTGTTGTTTATCACGGCTGATGAATTTATATGAAGCAAATGTTTAAGGGATTTATTCAACTGATATTCACTGTTCTATAATCACAGGTTTGTGCTATTAAACATGTTCTTTGGTCTTTACTATGAAGATATATCACTTAAGAGAGATATCCATGATTTTCTAAACATCCGGTGAGTGATTTACATATTAAGAGACAGCGTTGGGCCGATTTCCCTATCTTGAAACGACAGGTTTTGGTGACGTCTTAATCGCCTGGACACTAATCTGTCAACTCTTGTTCTTTAATTAATATGAAATGGGCGCGGGTACGATTATTTAAGAACATTTCCAGTAGCCACCATGTAATGTGCCGTATCTGTTATCAACTAGCAAAAGTCTTCTTTTGATGCCCAGAAATATCATTAAATCATCGAGTGCATAGATGGTGATTTGAATGTCCATGATCCGTATAATGGTTGGCAGTCTATCAGGTGATTTTCAAGGTTCATTCATACACCCAGAATAACGTGCGATTATTTCGCTCCCAGAAATGTTGGTTCCGTAGATATAAAATCAGAGGCTTCGCAGGTCCTTTTCTTTTTCCGCTTTGACTGTCAGATTTGGTTTGCAAGTTGTTTTCGATGGCAAAGTTTGACCCAGGTCATGAAATAGGCCGTTGATATTTGAATTATTCTCTAGTGCTACATCCGCTGATATAACTCTACCACTACTGGATCATTCGCCGAATCGGAAGTCGGCACAAGGAGAGTTCGCTGGAGTCCTGATGATTTCCAAAGTCGGTTTTGATGCTTGGCTGCCTCTCCATGAAGGTAGACATAAAATCGCTGCCCATGTTGTATTACGCAATGACATAGTTTGATATGCATGTCCTTGCCTGATGTGGCTGTAAACTCTTCCTGTTCTTCAGCGATTATATCTTGAATCCATGGTACTGAAGTAAAAGCCACCTTGGACTTCTGTATTTATTAGAACAAAATTACCCAACCATGGAAAACCATTCACCCAAATCTCTTGGTATCAAACCGAAATTCGTAAAATGTAGAATAGTAAGCAAGAAGAATGTAGCCGATAAAGAAATCAAAATTTGATTGAACAGGTAGAGGAATATATCAATAACGTTCAAAACATAAACTTATAGTTCCTTACTATTTCCAGTACAAGATATTTCCAATGAAATTACGCCAATTTTAATTCTACGAAACAGTGCTAAACTTAATTTTGTTAGGAAATGACTTGTAATACCAAAAAAGATACGCCCCATTTTCTAGTTAAAACCTCTATATTATTTAGTTTAGCAGAGTAAACTTTAGAAAAACAGTCTGCGGATAAAACATGCAGTTTCATTTAGTTAAACGAATAGAATCTTCTGTGAAATCTAGTTGTGATGTACGAACTTTACATGACAATAGCTTAACCGCATAAATATTTTAAAGAATAATTCAAATTTTATAAATAAAAAGGGCATGTGATATTTTTACTGCGATGAAACTGATTTAGTAGTCAGATATTCTGTTTTCCATTGACTTTCGTTTCTTTATTACTTGCTTTATGAACGACTGGAGGCAAACAGTGGAACTAAAAGGGTTTATTCTATAGGCAAACCATCATACACACAGAAGAAATTAACGCAAGAACCTTCAGCTCAAGTCAAGTTCGAAGGTCAAATTCTATCGTAATTTTGAAAAACACTTACACACTTATAGAGGAACATCTACAGTACAGAGGGTGATCTTTGGAAACTATTTCGAAATTTTCGAGGTCTAATTCCAATCCATGGTCGTATCCGAATTATTCTCCAGTTCTAATCTTTACTTTTTCTGAAACGACAATAAAACACCAAATGATTTTTGTTTTTTATTGTAAATAACCATTTGTTAGCCTTGTTTGTTAGTTTTCAAGCAGCAACAAAAATGATTCGATACATAATAGAGATTTCGGTTAACGGGGAGACGTGATGCTCGAATGAAATAACTTTCTTGATGCAACACGTGGAGCATATAACTAGTAATAACAGACGATTCAGATTAAAGATATCAGCAGGTGAATAGAATGATTATTACATTTACCCGCCTGGCGTGACATCCCCTGTGATGTAATCTTCCGATAGTAACCAAGGTAACTGTCGCTGGTCCGTGATGAATGAGATCAGTCATTTACAATTAAAGCCAAATGATGAACTAATACATGACACAAATAGAAAATAAGTAAACAACCAAGCGAAACCAAAATTAAAAGTCGACAGATTCTTCTACATTCTCTTTATAACAACAGAAACTAGAAACAAATGGCTGATACAACAACTTCGCGATTTGCAATCCGCTTCTCTAGGATATTCAGGGAAAACAGCAAAAGATGAGTTCTAGGCCGTCATTAAAAATTATTTGACGACCGGATGAGAGTAAAACTTTCAAGATGCCATTAGTCTGTGGAAAATGTATGTTCCCTTTATTCCCGTGATGTTGTCTATTGCCTTTGACTAGTAAACTTGAATAAAATGAATTATAAAATAATTAGATCTTCAGTCACTATATTCCATATATTTGAAATTTATATCCACATCCACAGTATGAAAAGGAATAATTTTAAGCAAACATTTAGTTTGTCTATCCAGGAACAGAAAGCGCTAACACCATCAGATCAAGATTCATAATCGATTTTCAGAGAAAAGAATCTATAACAATACACGACAAGTGAAGCGTATTATCAGTTATTAAAATCTGGTCCTCGCCGGGGACAATACCACAAAACTAAAACAAACGCAATATTTTATAATCTACATAATTTGTTTTTTATTCCTATCTCCTGTGTTTGATTTTCTTATCGTGAGAGTAAAGTCACATTTTACTGGTTGACTGTCGGATCTCCACTGAAAAAAGGAAAGCTCCGTTCCCAGCGTGAAATTAGGAAGAAGTGTGGATCAAGACTCGTGCAAAGGGACACATTTCCGATCGGCAAAGGTAACGTCATCCCTGACAAAAAGCTACCTGAAGATCACCCACGTGGTTTCCTGCTAAATAGGAAAGAGAATAAGCCAGGTTAGATAGGTGAATTAATAGTAGATCAAAGTCAATCACTCAACCCCGACACTCCCCCAATCTGATCAATAGGGAATGGTCCATCGAAATATTTATTAGCATTCGTTCATCCGACTCCGCTACACGTTACCCTTTCTGTTCTTTCTTTCAAGTAGATCACATATAAGTAACATCAAATACATGCTAAAGATTCTCTATTTTCGGTTAGAGGTTCAGCATATTCAGAAGTTAGGTATGTAAATTAATAAAAACGATAACATAAACGATCTTAAATGAACGCAGAAATATAGAACTATGGAACCATGAAAACCAAAATTTCAATCAACTGCAAGGATTTACGTGTGGATTTTATATAAATGTCAATCAGCGTGACAACTTATAAGAAGAGGAAAAGGAAATAATGGTTCCTTAAAGATGGTAAGAGATCAAATATAAAAAACGATGTAGAACTTCCTGTACATTTTTTGTAGCTAATAGAATATAGAAGTAGTTGAAATATTTAAAATCAATAAGTGAAATAATGAAATATATTTTTGATAAAATGTCAATTTACAGTAAGAAACCAAAGATAGAGGTTAACATGATGCATTTTACAATTAATCTAAAAGCTTGACCAGATTAACTATATACAAAATGTGTTATTATTCACGAAAATGGATTCAACTAAATATTTTACATACAATTTGTCAAAATTTATTTAAGTAGATGCGGAAACATAAACAATAAAACGTTTAGCACATATCCCTGTGTGGTTTCGGCCACATGCGAGATGAAATAAAATTAAAATTTATTGCAAAACAAATACAAAAGAATATTTGTTAATAAGAATAATATATGTTGTAACATGAACTTGATATGACATTTTAACCAAAGAAGTTAATACGATGGCCCCTTGCACGGGTATCCTGCTCAGACGGGTTGTATGTGAAATATTATTATGTCAGTCAGTGGCAGTCATTCTAAGTTTTATTAACATAAAAAAGTTTCCTTTTAAATTAGATAACTCTGATCTACCATCATTTGAATTACAAGATCAATTTTACTTATTATTCATATTATGCGTATTCAACATTAGATTGAATATTTTTTCATATATTTTCTTCAAAAATAAATTCTATATATGAAGCTTTTGCCTTAAATGATAAACTATCAATATTATTTACAAAAGCGATAGTGATCATTGTTTCTGTTATGAACTAATATAAAACAAAAGCAGTTTAATTGAAAAATTCTGTGAACCCTGTAATCTCTTTAATGTACAGATAATTGATTAATGGAGAAAGTTAGTAAAGCGTACAGTTAATTTACAACTTTACTGGATTTCATTGGATCCAACTAAATACAATCGACCAAATACTACGTATTGTGTCTTCTCGGCTTATACACCAGTGTGCAAAAGTCTTGCATAAAAATGACTAGACTTAGAAAATGGGTTCTTATTTTGTAGAAATTGGTAACTATTGTATGGTTTCCGTTTAGTTGAAAGGTATCGGTGTCTTTAAACGATTTATAACACTCAGATCCATTTGTAATTGCACAGTCAAAATTTAAATGTTAACAAAATAATTTGCATGAAATCGGCGAGTGAAAAAGTGTTGCATAAACTACAAAAAATTAGAATATATATTTTGTGCTATAATAGTTTAGGAGAGTAGAATATAAATATGAAAAATCTGTCATTTTCCATTTTCCACTATTCATTCATTTTGTTCAATATAGTGACGCCGAGAGCCCGATATTTGACCCCCGAACAGCCGGCCACAATCGTTCGCATGAAAGAGATGGTGAAACTGAGTGGGTCATTGCGATCTCGTATCGGCTGCAATCAGTCGACGATATCTCGCACCCTGAAACGTTGGAAAGCTGATGGGAGCCTGATTTCGAAACGCAGAGCCGGCAGACCGCGGAAAAGGACGGCTCGACAGGAACATCTGATCGCCCGCATGTCGAACTCGGACCGATTCCGCACTTCCACCGATATCCAGACCGCCTTGTCAAAGCACGATGGGATCCAGTTGGCCTCGTGCACCATCAGACGGCGTGTGATCCACATGGGACTGTTTCGGTCAATCGGCACAGAAGAAGCAGTTCATCAGTCTGGACAATCGTCGAAAGCAACTGCAGTGGGCTCGCGACCATCTACACTGGACCGTGGCCCAGTGGTCCCGAGTGTCGTTTTCCGACGAAAGAAAATTCGTGAGGGTCCACTCGGCGGGTCGGGTGCACGTTCGGCGATTGGTGTCCGAGAAATACCATTCTAATTGCTCTCGACCGACTCTGCAGGCAGGGGGAGATTCGGCCATGGTTTGGGGCTGTTTTCAATCGTCCGGTGTCGGTCCGTTGCATCACGTGGAGGGTCCAATGAATGTTCGTGTGACCACATGCCCCTGACGGCCATCTATCAGCAGGACAACGCCCCAATCCACACAGCTAGGAATGTCAAGGTCTTGATGGCAGAGTTGCGAATCCCCTCCTCGACTGGCCAGATCAAAGTCCGGATCTCAATCCCATCGGAAACATTTGGCACTCGATTAAACTCAGCGTTAGTGCCAAAAAAACCGAAAAATAAAACCGATTTGAAACGGATAATCTAAATATTCTTTTTAATGCAATGTATTGCGTATTTCCTGCTAATTACAAAATATATTAAAGAGGTTATCATCAATATCGTTTATCGCAGAGCGACAAAATAGTATGATACAAGTTACTGAACAAACGCACTTTTCAATATTTTTGCAGTGAAACATTTACGCCCTGTAGTTGGCATCCAAAATTACGAGTAACGTTCTCAGACCCAAATAAAGCGATCACCAATTATTTCATGAAATAATGTTTAACGTCAGCAGTTTAGTCGGATCATCGATGAAAACCAGGCGCACAAATTTTCAAAGTACAGAAAATGGAAGATGGAAAATTTACTGAAGCCTAAAGTGGATATATTTTTTGGTGCTATTAGAAAAGGATACCATAATGCACAGAGAGTGTATACTGTCTATAAAAATCTATATGCACCAATACATTTGTAGGAACCACGAAGGCTGTAAATTACGTATTTATCAATTATACAAAGTATTTTATGTTTAATAAAATTTTTTAATTGAAAATATTGGACTGTCAAATTACCTCAACTTAAAATATATCGCTGGGTATCTTTCTCAATGGAGCAGATCATCGTTAAATTATCTGGAAACGCAGCTATTTATGTTCAATAAAAATCGTTGACAATATTTTACAAAAAAATAGTTTTTTGCCCGCGAATGAAAGAAACAGACACAACGCCATCGTGATGTTTTATAATCCAGAGGGAAATACATAAGTAATAACTGTGCGAATGCAAGGAAAGTTGACAAGGTTTATTTGGGGAATTTAGTACATTACAAACAAATCAAACGTTGAATCTTGGTTCGTAGATTAAAAAAAATATTTACCCTTCTTTTTCAATAATAATTTTAAAATATTCATTATTTATCTACTGAAACAATTAAAATATTGAAACGATGATAGAGAAATCATTAAAAAGATAATTATGTAGAGAATGATGACATTAAAATTGATACAATCAAGAATAATTCGTAAACCTTTTCGATAGACAAAGGTATGCAAATAAATAAATAATAAAAACTGCATAAATTAAATTAGTTTATTTTAATTGTAATGATAAGAAATTGTGTCTCTATATTTATTATTTCTATTAACAGATGATATTAAATTATATCCTTTATATCAAACTTTTACATCTGTGCTGCTAGATATGGAGGTATGAAGGTGGTAGACAAATGTGTATTTAATGCTAAGAATCTCACGTGTTTCTGTTTTTCTGACAAACAAAACAGTAGTTTTTTTTTTTAAATCTGTTCAGCTTGAAAATATTAGCTACAGCAGGAGCAGCTCTTTGATGAAAGTGAAAGTGGAACAAAAAGGTACAAAGTTATCATAAGACTTCACTGAATTCCACAATCCCTTTACCATTTTACCTAAATAAGGTTTCGATACAAACGTTGATATATTCCATAACTCAATAAAGCTGCCTAACGATTATGTTAAGAATATGGTTTCTTTATAAACATAATTTAATAAAGCTATAGGATTTTAAAAATTCTTCAGGGAACTATAGTAAAACCACTGAAGTTAGCAACATTAAATGACAAAAAATAACAACAAATAAATATTTGTTTGTCAAAACTGTGCTAATCTATTCTGCTATTTGTGTACCTGTTGCACTTGTAACAACCTGTATATAGTATGACCGAGCACCATCTGTCACATGTGGTCAGTCTAACTTGCATCTTATGCTCAGGTCAGGCGCAGGTTTGAGAGGGTGCACAGGTCCTTATAATGTGTCATCCAGTGAACATCAATAAAGCAGCGGACGTCTTTAGAATTCTGTAGTTTTCTTAAAGAGGTGAATTTTGTTTTCACGGCTGCATTTAATTTTAAAATTTATTTTTCAAAATAAATATTTTTTTGTTTAGTTTTAATTTTTAGTTATGATAACCCCTCCAAAAACCAACCTCTCCCTCTAGAGAGAGAACTTTAAGGTTGTAAGATTTCAGTTATCAAAACTTTTCATCAGTTAATTCATATAACTGATCGTTTCCTCAGGTGGGATACATGAAGTCCACCCAAGACGAGTCCTGGCTACAGGATGGTTGGTGCTCACCCTCTTTTCTGTATAACAGTTTTTGGCTACATTTGTTCTTTATCCCATTGTAAAAGAAATCCATCAATCCCATTCTCCAGACAATGAGTCTTTGTCTTGTTATTATCAATGGAACAATAAAAGATTTTGCTCATTTGTGTGACATTAGATAAAGTAGTGATTTTTGCTCGAAGAGAACAGCATCAAGAAGAGATGACATCACAATCAATGACAAAACAGCAGCAGAGTACAAACAATAGGTACAATTGACAATTGACAGAATCTTGTGAATTCAAAGGGGAGGGCAGAGGTCAATGTTTAGAACAGAAGTCTATGACACACTTGGGAGGGTCATGCCAGCACCTCGGTTATTCCATTCCTTGTTTTTGTTTCATCTTACTATTTCATCAAACAGCCCAGAAGGTAAGACTTTACTCTTTATTCTTTGGCGTTTCTTTTCTATCCATTCATATTAACAGAGGATGTTTATATGAATAATTTATAATTATCTCCATAGAATGTTATATCATCTGTGCATGGATTGTCCATAAATATATTGTGACTAAAAACGACTGAAAGACAAACTGTCATGCAAGAAACTAAGCCGAATACGAATTATACGAAACGTCTTGATCTAGACGCATTTATGCCAAAATTACCAAAGGTGTACGATATAACGTCGTTTTCTCCAATTATCATTTTGAATTTAACGGAATTATGTGTTTATATTTTAAGTAACAATAACAATAAAAGTTATGGGTGCCTAATGTAGGTCCACCTCTTTGATGTATCCTGATTTGAAGCATAAGCAGAGAGGGATGCGATTACCAAGCGGTCGTAAATGTTGCATTCATTATTTGACAGAACGCAATTCCCATCACGGGATTTTGTGTTTCACTAACTGATAAGCAGCAGGTGAAGCAATAAATTACAGATATTTCAAATATTTTTCATAAAATTATTGTCTTCTTCCTTGAATTTATCATAAATGAAATTATACATCTGTTTATTATTTCAATAGAAATATAGGTATTAGATTATGTAGGAAAATTATACATTTGTTTGATTAAAATTAATAAATGTTTAAATAAAAAATGTGTTATATTTCACGTAATTCCATTTTTATGTCAAAACAATAATTGGTTCATCAATAAAAAAGAGATTAATCTATCAAATAATCTGTTTGTGTGAAATAATAGAAAATATTTTAAAGTGTATAAATAAAGCTTACTAGGATAAACAAGTGCAAAGAACATTTAAACAGGTAGGGGTCCTTGGAGGGGTCAAATCAAATATGCTGACTACAACAAAGTACCTTTCTCCCAGTGAAAAGGTTAAATAAAAATACTGTAGAAAGTTGTAGATAATAATGATGTAAAGAAACAAAAATCAGAGGAGATTTTATGGAGAAACATGAATTAATTCTTGATGTGTAACAAGTCCAGCGTTTCGTTTATACTGTTATTTCCAGGGCGGCACGGTTATTCATTGGTTATCTCCCAAATGTAATAGGGGCAAGAACCAGTGTCCGAATCCCGGTCTGGATCGGGCCGTTCGAAGTAACTTTCTAGCGTGGAATTTCTCAGGGCATTAATGTTTCCTTCGACATCTGAAAGTGGGGATTTTCTTATTATTACATCCTGTGGATGTTCACCCTTCATCCGTATGGTATCCGGGTAACCTGATGTCACCGCACCCTATCCCTTTTATCTCCCTGCTGTGACACGTTTACGAAACCGTGAAGTTGGCCAGGGGTCCACTTCGTAATTAATTGAAACAATATTAATGAGGAAACATTAGTCAAGTTGCCTCCCTTAGATCTACAAAGTTACTACAACAAAAACTTGGGTAACAGCCGAATGCCTCTTCGCAATTTTTTCAAATATTTGGCAATTAATTCTAAGAAATCACAAAATAAATTGCGAACAAAAACATAAAGAAAATTAATTAAAGTTCATGGGAATGCAAATTATATTAAAATAAATTAACTATTTCATGGTAAAACAAAACTAATGCAAAATCAGAATAAGAACATTAGTAATGAACCCAGACATATTAAAGATGCTATTTGCTGATGGTGACAAACAATAGAACGACAAAAAACAGAAAAAAAATTAATTAAAGTTCATGGGAATGCAAATTATATTAAAATAAATTAAATATTTGATGGTAAAACAAAACTAATGTATAATCAGAATAAGAACATTAGTAATCAACCCAGACATATTAAAGATGCTATTTGCTGATGGATACAGACGATATGACGACATAATAATATTGCAAAACAACCTAAAACCGATCAAATAATGAAAGGTCTATTCACAATGGTTAACAGGAATATTATCGACTTATTATAAGGAAAATTCAAGATTCTCAAAATTAAGGATAAATGATGGCAAGTAAGTAATAATTGATATTCAGAAGTGTTTATCGCTAACTGTTACATTAACATTAATTAAGGAAATTATTTCAGTCTTTAAATGTTGTCTCCAAATTTACAGCTGAAAAAATTAATTAAAAATGTACAAGACAATTTCTTTCTTTGTAGGTCCATAATTGGTCTGATTTAACATTGGAAACTCCAAAAATCATACCTTTGTTTTTTCCTTTTTTCGCCACTAAAACCTTAAGGTGAAACTTTTCTTTGTTAACATAAATTTTGAATCTTCAGGGCAGAACTGACCAGTTTTTTCTTAAAAATACGACTTGTCCGTTATTCTAACAATGAATCGTCATAATAAAATTATGCTAAAATTATTATTTATTATATTTTATATTTTCTTACGAAATCTGAAAAGTCTTCATTTCCATGCGGTAATTCCTTCATCTTTCTCTAATATCAACACGGACAGAGACAAAAAAGGTCCAAACTCACAAATGCTAACCGTTCTTCCTGGCAGATCTAACAAAACTCCATTACTCACGGAAGTACCGCTTCAACAAATCCATGACAATAAATTATTTCTATGGCTGAAATATTGCGCATGCGCACGTGTTATCTTCTAATAGAAATAAATTGGAATATTACTGGGATACACTCCATTAAAAACGAGTTAACAACGTTCGTTATTTACTTAAATAACTCGACAGAAATCTATATTCCTCCACTAGGCGGTCTCTCCGGGACACTGCTATTTCTGCCCCGATCGCTCGGTTAGCGAGAACAGCCCTGACCATATTTCGAGATGCCCTCTTCAAAGCTTTTCAAGGAACAGAATAAATACCTTTTGTGTCCCGATACAAAAGAAAGTGACAGCTTTTCTTCGTACGTTTCTCCTGGATTTCGTTCCTACACAGTCACCGAAAACTCACTCTTCTCATTTAACCCTCCTCTGTTAAACGGCAGATAAAAAGCAGGCGATCATTTCTGTTTATCGAGAATCAAAAATCAAATAATTCGAACGTTTTCAGCGCCCCGGGGTCACCAGATGCATCGATATGAGAGGCAGAGTAGTGCCGGAGAGATCATTGGCGTAGTTCTACGGTTAGCCAACAGATGGAGCCACCAATGTTGTTACATCTCTGCGCCCGACCCTTTGGGTCTTCTTTGAGGCCTAGCACTTCCGACTTCAGCAGGGGAAAAACCGGATGGAAACTAAAGTTTTCTTGTACCCATGACATTTGTATTTATTTAAATTTATGGAAACTTGAATTTACATCCGGTTTTTTTTAAAGAGAAACTTCGGTAATAAGATGGAGTCAGACTCGATTTGCGTTGCACGGCTCAAATGGCTGCGTCACAGACGTGGATCACAGAAACAGCGACATCGACGACGGTCGACTGCTGCTGCTGCTGTGACAAATGGCTAAAATCGGTTATCTATCTATGGCAACCAACTTATAGGCAGCAGGTAGTATTCGGAATTATTACCGGCTGACATCACGGATGATAATTCCCATAATTTTAACGAACACGAAGACGCACGCGAAGATGGGGGCAAAATTAAACGCTCTATTGGTAAGGGGCGGGGACGCAGAATCAGACGCACTATTGGAAAGGGGCGGGGACGCAGAATCAGACGCACAATTTGAAAGGGGCGGGGACGCAGAATCAGACGCACTATTTGAAAGGGGCGGGGACGGAGAATCAGACGCACTATTGGAAAGGGACGGGGACGCAGAATCAGACGCACAATTGGAAAGGGACGGGGACGCAGAATCAGACGCACTATTGGAAAGGGGCGGGGACGCAGAATCAGACGCACTATTGGAAAGGGGCGGAGACGCAGAATCAGACGCACAATTGGAAAGGGGCGGGGACGCAGAATCAGACGCACTATTTGAAAGGGGCGGGGACGCAGATCAGACGCACTATTGGAAAGGGGCGGGGACGCAGAATCAGACGCACTATTGAAAGGGACGGGGACGGAGAATCAAACGCACTATTGGAAAGGACGGGGCCGCAGAATCAGACGCACTATTGGAAAGGACGGGGACGCAGATCAGACGCACTATTTGAAAGGGACGGGGACGGAGAATCAGACGCACAATTGGAAAGGGACGGGGACGCAGAATCAGACGCACAATTTGGAAAAGGGCGGGGACACAGAATCAGACGCACTATTGAAAGGGGCGGGACGCAGAATCAAACGCAGAGGCTTTACTACTAGCTGGTACAATTTAGTTATTTTAAATGCAATCGGCATCTTAACCAATCTAGCCACACATGTGACAGGTATCAACGCCGTTTCCTTTGATAGATGAACTCTCATCGGCATCGAGTATACTTCCATAATATTGTACAATGGTCATATTGGAAAAAAATGGTTTAGTATGGTGAGTAGAAAAGTTGACACAAATACAGGATTCAAGGTGCGATTATTGATGAAAGTATAAATTCCTATCTAATAATTAAAACTATCCAAATTCCTTTGCCTAAATAAATAAACTTGAATTCTGTATTTGTGTGGATAATGTAACAAACGAGAACAGAATAAGTAAGGTTAGTAAATTAATAAAAGAAAACAAAAATTCCTGAAGAAAAGCAAAAGAAAAGATGTCAGTAACAAAAATTATTCCACAAATACATTTCAAGCTGCTACATGAAAGAAGGAAGAAATACAAGTAAACACCAGCACCATCTTAGGAATCTGATTGCAAGAGTATAGAAAATCCTGTTTTTTTGTAAAGAAGTTTTTTACTTTACTATTTTAAAATAAATCTAGGAAAAGGTCTACCGTTTTCCAAGAGTGCAAATTAAAACGAAAGTTTAAGGAGAAAGGGAGAAAATTGAAAAGTTTACTATTTTCTAGAGATTTCTGAACTATAAGCAGGCTTTTGTTACTTTAATTGACAACATTTTGAAGATCAATATCTCATTAAGAAAGTAAATACTGAAATGTGTCCCCTGTTTTACCCTGTATTTTACAATTTACAGAAATGAACAGCAGTAAAGTAAAGTAAATAACAAAGCTGTTTTAGACCATTTTGAATGTTTCTATCGAAGAACCAGCGGATCTACCGCAACAGAATTTGTGCCACCATTTCTCTGGCTGGTGTAATGGCCTCACCATAGTCGTGTTACTCCTACCGAAGTGAACCTCTTCCACCATCTTTTCTTTGTCTGTTTCCGGCCACGCCTCCCTTAGTGCCATTGGTCTTTGCGACGATTTCTTCTCTTACTTAATAGAAATATAGTATCTATTACATCTTCTAAATCCCACATCCGCTGGATCTCCTCCCACTGAAAACGCACAAGTGCTGAGATTTAGTGGAATCACTAACAACTGACCAATTTCCCCACAGTCCATTTATTTCTAAATATCCCGAGCACTGATAGAACAGGTGCGCGTCCGTTTGCCCGTGGTCCAAATGACCTTATGAATGAATTTCTCAAACAAACTATTACAATTCTGAACGTATAAATAACAGACCTATTGTGAATCTTGTTGGAATTTCTTCAATATGAATAAATTACCTTTTTAATTATAAACATATTGAGAAATACTTGATAAACGATTAATAGTTTTTTTATAAAAATACCAGGTTTTTAAGGAAAAAAACAACTTTTGTACCAAGCCATACTTCAGTATATCATATTAAAGGAAAAAAAATACCAGGAACGTAAGATATTGGGTTGATGTCATACATTCAAATATGAATCTATATCAATTTCTCATTATTTAATTCAATAATTTCACAACTACGTTGTTTCTTTAATTTAGGTTCACAGAAATATTTCATAATATTAATAACTTTTAAATTTTAAATTGTAAAACATTATGCAAATTTTGTTAAGGATAGTAAAATGAAAGCACTTTTGGATGATGCTTCTGTTATTTTATTATTAAATAAATGAAAATGATCGCCCAGCTGTGGTCCGAGACAAGGGACTTCCCCCTGAAGGATCGCAGAGTCAACTTATCTCTGCCATAAGGATTTTTTCTAGATATCATCAATCACTCGACCAAAAGAGAAAACATTGATGGAGTCAGGCCAGCAACGGCCAAATCTCGGCTGGTGATTCATGACTATTAAGTTTGAAAATAAAATGACAAAGAAAGCAATTATTCACAAACTAAATTCCCAGTCATCTGAATATGAAAATAATGAGAGCCTTTTTATTCTCCTTTAGAAAGGTTGGAAATATTTGATAAATAAGGGAATAACTCAATTATTAAGTAAGATGAGATATTCTCCTTACATCATTTTAGACTGTTGTTTTCTATGGTCTGTGGCTTTTAACAAATGCTGTCTTTGAATGTAAATACATTCTCTGGAATTGCAAACAAATACTTTCGGAATAAATGCATAATTACTTAACTTTTAATTTAACTAATTTTAACTTTTATAATAACATGTTTTTAATGGGTTCGTTATTTTAAAAACTGTGTAAAATGTAATGTCTTGCATCATCTATTATTTTCTGTTCATTTGTATATTTCAATTTTGATCGTGAAAGTTGCTGAAAGTTGCTGAAGCTGTATTAGATTTTTACATTTACTACAACATGGATCTGATAAATATTTTAGATGAAGCCAGTACCTTTTAATAAATGTATTTATGATCTTTTTAGAAATGTATTTTATTGTTATCTAAATTTACCACATTTATCGTTTTAGAATTAGCAGTCGCACAATAATAGATATTTTTGTTTAGTTAAATTTATTCTTTAAATAGAAGAGAGAGAGAATTACGATCTTCACAAGGGAGACAACCGCCTGACAGTCGGTGACCGAAATACTGTCAATTCCCTCGGCACTGAAAATTGTTATTGCATATAAACTGTATAAATATCCGAAATTTTAAAATATTCAATGTTTTTATCTCATTGTACAGCTATCGATATCAACAGAAACAAAGTAGTTACTTCAGCATCTTTTTAGTTTTCTGTAAATTTAAGCAAAATGGTTTATTATTATTATTATTATATTATTATTATTATTATTATTATTATTATTATTATTATTATTATTGTTGTTGTTGTTGTTATTATTATTATTATTGTTGTTGTTGTTGTTGTTGTTGTTGTTGTTATTCAATCAAGGGAAGTAATCTATCCTGGTCTCTTTTTTCATGATAAATATTGCATGATTCCCAAAAATGATCCATAACCAAATTCAGTTTAAATCTTTATTTATTATCGATAATCGATGATCAACCGATTTTTTAATGTGTTTTTATTTTCCTCTCACCAGTTGTGGTACCATGACAACGGGACCAAGATGGCGGCGGTTACTGCGGTCTCTCTGTAGCCGGGATCGACAGCGAAATCCGAAAACCGTAAATCAGTCGCATTTTCAAGTTGTAATTTGGATAAATTGTTCCAGGTAGGAATCTGACTTTTAGATGTTAAAGTTATTCCTCTGTAGAGAAGAAGATAGGTGTTGTTTGTTGGTCCGTGAGACGGCGACCATCGGGGAGAATGGCGGACTACGGACGCTGCTGCTGCTGCTCCATCCCGTTCTGGTTATCGGAGCCTCTGTTGTGGGAGTTCACTTCGGCTGGACAGGGAAACGGTCTGTGCCGCTGTGTTTATTGTAGAAATAACAAGATGTTCGGAAGGTCGTTTATCCCCCTAATTGGCTGATTAACCTGGACCCCATCTCCCCCAGCAGCCATCGAGGGTCAGTTCTGGGGGGAGGACCCTTCTCGGGGCTCAGCTGCCAGCGTTGGTTCATTAGAGCATCAGCCGATCTCGGACTGTTGTTGGCTGCTAATCCGTTTATCTCCTCCTCCATCTGTTAAATCTGCTGGAGCCGGTAAAAACAGTTGTGTGAAATACCGACAACCTGCAGGGGGCGGATCCGGCTCCAGCCTGTGGCCTCCTGTATGCGGGCACATAAAGGGAGGGAGGGAGGGAGGGACCTTTACTGCTGGCCGACAGGAAAGTGATGCTGTATTATTTATTATTATTATTATTATTATATTATTATTATTATTATTATTATTATTATTAACGCTGTTGATTTGGTGCATATTCCAGTGAGTTTTGAAATTATTCTGAGTAACAGACACCAAACTGTAGATGGTATCATCTGTTGGGCCTGAGCTTCATCTCTCGGTGTTTTCTGTAGCAGTCAGGAATATATCAGAATTCTCCATAATCTTAGCTTGGAGGAGGATATTTATATCGTGGTGGTTCTAATGTGTGACTGAGTATTAAATACAGAATTTGTATGGCTTTGAGTTAATCTGCCGCATTTTTATATGGTTAATGCACACATATCTGTCTTTTATGAGAAACAGGGTCTTTATTACGTAGGGGAAAATTAGGGACTTTAGGGGGCAAGAGAGAGAACTGGCCGTCATCCTGTGTCATCACTTTGTAGGTTTATGTCATTGATCATATTTCTAATCTTCATCCATGAGAAGTTAAGTGGGAGAGTAAGAGAATCAATCAACCAGATAATCAGATTTTTTAAAACAGCCATGCAACAGAAAACTAAAACCGATATCTTAACAGGCAGGATTTTGATTCAGGAGAAGTCAAATAATCCATGACGATCTATTTTACTGTTAGATGGAGCAGCTTCAGACATCTTTACGATGAGAGGAAAAATAGTAAAATGTAGCAAGAAGATTGCAATACAGATTTGAGAAAGTGAATGTACATACAGATCTCTTTGATAGTAATGTGAGCTTCACCTAAAGAGGGAGTTTGTCCATACTGATGTTTCAGCCAATGTTGCTGCTATAAAATGAGCCACTGAGGTGGGCAGACTCATCTTCTAGCAACTCTGAATCCAAGAGAGCACATGGCAGCCAAGGTGTTTACTTACCCATGAGGGTTTATAACTGGCAGATGTGAAGCTGCTGAAGGACAGTAACTCTGTATGCTGATTGCTTCCAATTTCCTGATGTCTGTTGGTGGTTTGCATTGAAGGGAGGAAGATGTAACCATTGCATACCAACACCCTGGACACCCTTCCACCATTACTGCACACACACACACACGATAGAGTATTGTTCAGCACAGTCATAGTGATTGACAAGTTCCACCATCACAGCAGAAACAGCAGCTCGCTCTCCTGAAACAAGGTCGTCCTCTGTTTTTAACATAGCACACAATTTAAGCAAACTTCAATTTCCAGACCATGGCAGTAAGATTTCCATTAAGAGTATTATCTTTTTTTTCTTGTAGCTAATTTATTCAACCACAAAGAATTTATTGGATCCCTGCTTGTAATGGAAAGCAGTAAAAATCTTTATACAAAATTTTCTTAACACTTGTTGCATACTTTCTGAAGCCAATTTAACTTCTTATACCAGATAGTAAACTATTTTTTCCCACTCTCTGTTTCCTAACACCTTTGGGCAAGTTCCTGTGCATACTTAATTATTTACCTTTTGTACTTATCTGTACCTTCAGAAATGCATTATCATTAAGCCCATTATTTTATAACAGACTTTTCTAACACAACTCCCTTTGGATTTTGATAACTAACATTCTCTATCCATTCATCCAGTACCTTTACTACACTGGTAGATCTTTCAAGGACTGCAACCATGAAATTGCCTGTATTACTGAGCTAGAGAAGTACATTGTGACAGTTACAGCAGCTGGTAATCAACCCAATCTTGATTTTCCTGATGAAATTTTTTTTCTCTCTCAGTCCAGTCAACTTTCCAGGCTCTCAGGCTCTTCTTGTAAGAGATATTGTCAATATGGGGGCTAAATTCTCTCTTTTCCTACTGGAATACTTTGCAACTTAAACGAAAAAGTAATATTGCATCATTAATTCTCATATTTTCATAATTTTGGAATATCCTATTATAACTGAAAAACAATTTTGTTTTCCTGTCACTGTTTCATGTTGATCTTTAACAACAATTACAGACCTTTGAAATGTATTTAGTGCATGCTGTATCTCATTGTTATTGGGGTTTCAGATTGTAAATGGATTTCTGGTTAACATTTGCTTGCAAGACATTGTTACCCTGCCATACTTGGAGATCTCTGATGACAACTGTGCTTCAGGGAGGTGAAATGTGGCAGTTGTAAAGTGATCACTGTCTAAACACAATCAGAAGCAGGGGTGCTCTGAGTGGAACTATTCAGCAGAGAAAGAAAAAAGAGAGTAAGTTGGTGAGGTTGTTTTTATCTTGTTTTTCAAGTTTTGTGTGCTCAATCAGTTGTTTTCTTTCTAAAAGTCGTGTCTGTCTTAGAAGCTACTTATTTAAAAACAGTTTGATGTTGAAGAATTGGTGTTACTATATACAGCTGAGGCAGATCGTTATTTCTTTGTCATTTTTTCATAGCCTTTTCACAAATTTCTTCCCATGTACATGCAACAGAAACCAAACCAGGATCCCCAAAACCAAGGACTATTGAAGTGTTGCTTCCATGTGGTCTCCTTATTCCTGATCAACACTTGAACATACAGGTGAAATTTATGCCAACTGCACAGGTAAGAGTTCTCTTTTCATCTTCTGTAAGCATTGTTTAGTTTAGGAAGATTTAGCAATCTAATGTGCTGTAGATTTTAGGTATTTTACATATGTAGGAAGCTTTATAGCTTATAAAAAGGTAAAACATATTTACTGGTAAGAAAAGGGACAGATTCTGAACTGAATCTTAAATGTTTTCTTCCAATAATTTTAAAAACAGTAATGACAACTTAAGATTAGCTATTTATTAAATGATCCTCTAACTCTTGACAGGTGTTTTATCTGCTTTATTTAATTTCTTCAGTGGTCTTTTTATATTTTTTGGAATTATATGAGGAGAGACTTGTGACCAAGATCTCACAGTGCCCCCAGCGGATTGTGATGTTTGTCACCCTCCGGGTTTGGAGTGACAGAGCAGGCAAAGAGCAAGAAATCATTGTCGCCAAACCCATCGTCTTTCCCCCATTGAGAAGTAAAACCTGGGATGTGACATGGAATATCAAGAGGAAGAACAGGTAACTTGCTCAACATTGTTGTAAGCTCTCAGCAGTCCATTGGAAAGGACTGTTTCTCGGAAGAGCCAGATGCAATGTTGAAGCAATTATCTAATAATGTCTCTATACAACATCATAATGTAGTGTAGAAAAATACCAGCTACAAAAATGTGAAGCTTCTGAAAAAATCATAAATTAAATATATATTAGTGGCACAACAGGTTTTTTGGTGGTGATAACATTTGGTGAGATCAGAGAAAATTTTCTTAATGTGAAAAGATGTTACCTGTGTTATTTTGCACAGTTTGGCTGTATAAAATTTTACTTTCGATGAGTGAAGTGTTTACTAAAAGGCAGTGAAAGAGGAAGTTTGCAAGAGAGTGCATCAGGGCACATGCAATTTTGATGTAGTATTTGTCCCTTCCTGTTATTACTGTGTTATCATCATAGTATTTAGCATCGTGCCATAGTAAGGCTGATAGTAGGATTAAGGTGTGTGCATTTTTTGTCTTTTGTTTTACAAATAGATTCTGCAACTAATGAAGGACTATGATGAATTCAACCTGCTGCTGCTTACTCCTAGATCTCCTGCCAGAAACTGACTCCAGAGCTGACATTATTATAAAGGTGAAAAAACAACAGTTCTTTTATTTTTACTTAAGTACTTTTGTTCTGTTATTAGATGCAGACTTCCCTATTTTCAGATCACGTATATGGTACTGCTGAATTTCATGCTTGGAATAATAATAATATTTCTGTTTAATAATTACCTGTATCTTTGATAAGTTACTCATTTCTTGCCAATAAAATCAGACAAGAAAACTGGAAGAAACAGAAATTGCAAAAGGAATTGGAAATCCAAATTTCAGAAGTGAAATCAGAAAAATATTTTAAAATTGGTAGGGTTTGTTTTTTTCTAGATTTTTGTATGTTGTTTGTAAATTATATATGAACCAAACATAACGGGATCAGTATTGGGGCTGATGTAGCAAAGACAGTACATATGTAAATGTGAAAAGCCATTAATACAACCTGTTGTTTAGTTGATTGTGGAGAAAGACATTTGTGTTAACAAGTTGTTAAATGATTATGGCAAAGTAAATGTTTTTCTACAAACAGACATGGTTTGACATTATTTATAACTGACATGATTTTATTAGTTTATACCCTTGTTTTAGTATAAATAAAGAGGAATTACTGTTTCTACAGTTCTGCTGGGATGTAGAGGGATTCTGATGTTTGAGTAATTCTACCCAAGTTGGCTGCCTTGCTACAAATCAGCAAAAAACTTGAAATATGTATTAATACAATGAAAATAAAGTACAAGAAAATAATGAAGTTTATGTGGGATGTCAAACAACCAAAGTGATATATTTCTCTTATTAATTAGTAGTGGACCATACAATTTTGCAAAACTATTTTACTGTCTACATGTTGGTGCTTTGTTAGGTGATGGTCAGAGTGCAGGAGGATGTTTCTGTCTATTTTCAAGAGAAATGAAGATGTAACTGAGGATCAAGATGTTTTTGTATAAATGCTCATAAATTCTTACTATTTTATGATAATGTCCTTCAAGACTACAGCAGGAAACCGAAGACGACAAAGTGAACAGCATCATGGATAGTGTGCCTCAGCTCACTGAAGCAGGGAAAGTGACTGATGAGGAAATGGAGGATGAGACGAGTGCACTAGATGTTCAGCCATGTGAGGCAGAAAAGTTTCCATGGGAAGAGGAAGAAGAGTTGTATGAGGGTAAGTGGTCATTTTGGATTACTGTGAACCAATACGAATCTTTGCTAAGGAGGTGATGAGTCTGTACTGGATCATTGTGTATTATTATGACACTGCTCTTGTTTGGAAATTTGGTTGTATATGCATCATAAGAATCCTGTTGGCATATATTTTTTTATTTTAAGAAGCCTCCTTTACCCATCAGAGCAGCTCTTCATGTCAGATTTATTCATTTAAACCAGGTCATGTTTGTCCATACTTTATCTGCTAAGCTTGTCTGTCTAAGGAAGCATCTCTGATCACCTCATTCAATCAGGAAAGTATAACCAACGAAACACCGATCTTCATCTTTGACTTCAGCATTGATCATCCATCAGATACAGATTTTAAAAACGAAACAGCAGTGTTGTGTATTTCTTTGGAAAGTTTCATTTCTTTATATATTTAATTTTTTAACCCGCTGATTTTCACTTGTTATACTATATCATCTGACTACACAGGTATGTTTTCCAGAGTCGAAGGGAGGTAATTCTTAGTTCTTAATAAATAAATTTACAGTGAACTGCCATAGTTGAAGGCCCAAATTGTGACCAGCTTGGTTTGGCATACATCTAAAATGGTTTCTTCTTGCTCTTTTTTGACCAGTCGGCTATGTGAGTTTTCTCTGGTTACATGTGGTGGAGGTTCTGCAGATAACTCTTCACTTGCTCACACCATGACCTTTGCTCAAGAACCCCTCCCATGGCGCTACCCTACACCTTCCTCTCTCTATTACTCACTCTCAAATGTCAGGACAATGTTTTTAAACAAGAGGAAAAATATTTTCATTCATATTTATTTTGTAACAATAGAAACCTAGTGCAAGCAAAATTTTTTTAAGAATGGATTCTGAAATGAGCATTTGTAATAAACAAACACTTTTCAAATTATTATTATTATTACTACAGATGCTTTATTGATACTATAGATATGTACTGTATCATATTATTTCTACATTTTTAGGTGAGAAATGTCTCTGGAATACACTGATGACTTGCCTGGTTTTCGTGTTGTGAATAGAACAGGGATGGGTACAGTATCTATAAGGTATTGTGATCAATGATTTAGCATGACATTGTTTTCTTTTCCTTTTTTAGATGAGAAATTGAAGAGAAATATCAGGTCAGGCACCATCGTGTTTGTAGACCTTGAAATCACCCCTGCATCAGAAGCCATTGCACCATAATTATGCATTAATTTAACTCCAGAAGGGAAAGCAGCTTTGAACAGGTGAGGTAAGGCAATGGTTGTTCCTGAACCTTCACAGTCACACGACATTATATATTATACTGGCTGTAATTGCATGTTTTTCTGAGTAACTAATCTTTGCATCTGATAAAAATTGATATTAAACTCTAAACAGATAAATTTCTTCTGAGAGCAGTCTGTTTGTGTTTACACATTTATCTATGAGTGGCTGGAATTAGCTCACACATTGTAGCTTTACCACCAGTACATTACTGTCTCTGTTAGATAACCAAATACAATAGACAATCAGTCACAAAATAAGCTTCCAGTGTCTTAAATAAAATTATCAACTCTTTGTGTTTGCATTTTTTAAATTAAAATTTTAAAAAAAATTTTATATGCACAAAACACTAAATAAATGAGTAATTTCTAGAAATAATATACAGACAGATAACAGGAGTTCATAGATACTTCAGCATCCACAGCACAGGTAGGATTATGCTGTTTAAAGTAGAAAAATTAACTGTTACTCTGATCAGGTAATATCTTATTTCCACTAATAAATATGGTTCCTATAAACTTTGATAATCATGTGTGATATCTGCCATATTAATTTGTACTCTATAAATAAATGTATTTGTCAAAATTTACATTTTCAGATGCATTATATATATTGGGCATATATGTGCAGCAGATAGCAGATAACCAGTGTACACTATCTCCTTGCTGAAATCAGCAGATTCTGGTATGTTTTCTTTACCCAGATTGTTATTGGCCATTATATGTGGCCAATGTCAACATTGTCAAAAAGCCGAACATTTCTCATGGATCTGTAGCCAATATTATAGCACAAAAAAAAAGAAATTGCCAAGGCAAATATCATTGCTGTGGAAGGAACTTGGAAAATTTTGAATAGTGGCAAGAATAGATCATTAGTTGCCAAATCTGCACTCATACCAAGATTCTTTTGCAGACAACCCATGCAGCAGAAATGAGCCACAGAGGGTGGTCCAGTCTTCAAATGAGTATTGGCGGCATGCACTTTCTCCAATGAGTCCATGTTCTCG
The DNA here is from genome assembly GCA_018389105.1 of Nautilus pompilius. NCBI lineage: Eukaryota > Metazoa > Mollusca > Cephalopoda > Nautilida > Nautilidae > Nautilus > Nautilus pompilius. The sequence goes on from JACATO010001932.1 coordinate 25,341, forward strand.
CAATTCACATATGGAAGTTGCACCAAAGATTTGAAGAAAACCTAATGTAATCTTTCAATCTCTATGTCTTTAACCCTTGGTCAGATATTTAGGCAAGAGTGCCATGATATGAGCTGTAATCGGATATGGTGGACAGGGAATTGCATTGCCAAAGGGTTTCTCAATTTTAGAGACATATTACCTACCATTGTATTTACAAGGCATACTGAGTTCTGTTGTCCATAATTTCAGGAGGCTGGAACTACAGTCCACCACTTGTCTGTTTATTCAAGGTATTTAACCTTTTGCTTCTGGCGACCCCAAAAGCCCTGATATGAATTTGATCAACAAACCTGTAAAAGCATTTGGATCATCAAATGAGAGCAGTTTATCCACATCTGATCATTCTAATGTATTTAAAAGAAATTTTCACTCTGATAAGGGGAGGATCTAGGCCAGCTGCAATACAAAACCTTGTTATTGAATGCTAAACAGTGTAGATGATTTTTATGCTGCAAAATAATTTCACTCATATTGTAACAATGACACAAAACCAAATTATTATGGCAGGTTACTGAGTATAAAACTAGCAATGACACTTCAGCACTGTACTGTCATCCATGAAGATGTACTGTTTCTCTGAACAACATGTATCACCTCATCCTGAAACTGCCGAAGAGTTAGCATTATGCTGTTCACAAACAGAGCCTTCTGTGTGTTTTGTTTTAGCCATTAGGAGGAAACTAACAATTTGATGTTGCCCTTTATTTGTTTATGGGCAAACCATGTGAACCAAACACATTAAGAATTGTCTCCAAAGAATAGAAAGAAAGTCTTTTACATTTTTAGCACTTTACTCAAATGCTGACTAGGTAGAGTTTCAGATACTCTGCAGTATTCATTTTCTACAGATTTCTAACCATCTACTTAATCTCTTGACTTAATCACAAGGTCTCTCTCTCAGACCCACAAGGTGTGTATCTGTCTCTGTCTCTCTCACCCACACATGCCACACATGCACATGCACACACTTTATTAATTCTCATTTGAAGATTAAATTGAATTATTAAAATAAAGTGCTAACCCCTTTTCAATCACATTTACTGGCACTAGCCCAGGAAAAGGCTGGATTGTAGAGTTTAATACAGAAAAATATTTGTTTTTAATTAAGTTATAAAATGTCAAGCTTGGTTTTGCTTTGTGTTCATTTCCATAACAGATAGGAATGGTAATCAATTTTTGCACATATTAATAAAACAATTTACTATAATTCAGAGAGTTACTTCCCTTTGAAATTTGATATAAATTTCTATTTTAACAAGATTATTTTGAACCTGATGGTTAAAATATAAGCCTAATACATTATTATGAAAAGAGTTGTGTACAGTGTTTTAATTTTGAGGAGGACTGAGATTGTAAGGGAGAGAGTTGTATAGCACTGTAGTAAAAACTGAAAAATAAAAGTATCATTGCAATTTCATTATTAGTTTTAACTATTATTTACACATCATCATATAAATTAATGTTGGCCATTTGGGCTTTAGATAAAATGCTACTTATACCTTCTGGTGTTTTTTGTTGTAATTTTGCACAATTTTGTTCAACTCAAATGAAATACAATCTTTTATTTCTTCCTGTGAGTCTGAGTGCAGTATTTCCATTCCTTTAGTTCTTTGGTTCATGATCAGGCAGCAGATAATTTTTCTCAGAACACAAAATTCTATTCAATAAAGAAAAAGAAAGTTCACATGTTACTTTTTCTACTGGAAGTAACAAGAGATGAATTCATTCTTCTCTTATTCCAGGAAACATAAACAACGATCAGATCAGGTCACTGAGGATAAAAAGAAGATGAAGTCAAATCTCCATTCATTTGACATATGATTTTCCACTGTCTTCAGATTCTTTTTTTGTTCTGATCACATGACAGCCACCATTGCTGGTAGTGATGTCTATTCCAGTCAACTGGCCATGTTTTATGAGACAGGTATCTGTAAAAACTAAGTGGAGTTGGAGTAGAACCTGAAGATCACCATTTTAGATTGGTACGAATTAAGTACGTGAATTTCTTTAGTTTGTTTACTAAACATTTTTTGTCGTCATCTGAGAAGACATTATAAGGGTTAACTTCTGGACTAAATAAAGTCTTTGCTTCTTCCAGTACATTTTCAATGGATATCTCATTGATCTTAGTGCACCTTCTATTTATATTTCTGGCCAAAGATCACTTACTGTTGTAGCTGATGCCTGGATGGCATTGTTTAGTGACCCAAATGATTTTAGCAGTAGACTTACAAGAGAGAGAATGACAACTGTCTCTCTAAACATGGTAGCAGAAGTAGTCTATTAGCTTAACTACTCAGACCTGTCCCCTCTTGGTAGATATTTTGTAAATCCAGTAATAAACAATTGCAGTAATTTCATAACAACAGTCAAAGATTTGTCTATGAGAAAGCCAGTGGTTTTACCAGGTTGGACTAATTTGAACTTCACTTCTAGACCAGCATCTATTTTGTTTCAAGACATTTAGTTTTTTTGGACTCTTGTTTAAAAAAGACAATAATGAATACATTAAATTTATTGATCTTAATGTTTTTGAAGATTCTGCAGCTGTTTATTATTGCTAATTGTAGTAGATGGCCTCTCTGCAATGTATATTGTATAGATTTCCAGCCCAACCTGTACTCTCCCATGTCTTCCAAAGAGGTTTCCAGCTCTATGAAAACACAAGCAGCCATCTGTTTATCTGTTTAGGATTTAAATTACATGCATTTAACCCTTTTAAGATGCAGATTGTCACAGATGCAATCAATGTGGCTTAAATGATGTGGCCATATGGAAATGCATCTAATAGCCAACAACTAACACCAAGATAGCATTTTCATTGACTTAATACTTGATGTCCCTTTGCATTGGTACATTCATCAGTCATTAATGCAGATTTCTTGGATGTGGTTGAGATAGATATATTCATTCACTTTTTTAACTAATGAGTGTGTCAATATTGTATGTTTTGACTAATGATGAGTTTCTTTCAGAGAGATAGTGAGCATTTGCTGATATTGTTTGAAATCCGTGTCCAACTTCACGTTTAACATGTGACAGTGCACTCAACATTGGCTTCCATTCTTTTAGTGTGTGGTATCTCTTGGTTAAATAGAAAATTTGCTGCAGTATGAGGCAGGTTTTTCTGCATTATCCATGTTGTGTCTTTAGCTTTCTCAGCAGCCCTGTTAAGTACTTCTGAAATAGTCTTTGACAGTGTCTGGCTCATAAAGCCTTCTGCATGTCAGTGCAGCAGCCAGAGGCTTGAAGATTTTCAGTCCTTTCATGAAGTTTATCAGCATCCGCTTCGCTGATCGGTTTCACAAACCAAGCCCCAGCACTGAGAAGCTTTCTTCTTGTAATATTTTTGCAAGAGGTGCATCAGTAGCCATCATTTGGAACTTCAGTAAATGGGGAAAGTTTGATTGATACATTGAGAACCGACACCTAAGTTGTGTAGATAGTGGAAGGTGGTTGTATTTGCGCTCTCGGCTGCTAATTTGATGATACACCACTAGTACCTTCAGATGAGATGTGGTATGTTCCTGAGCTGGTAAAAACAATTATGAATAAATTAAATGTTTTGTTAGGATAATAAAATTTAACACACAGAAGTTTGAGGTTTAAAAAAGGAAATAAAAACAATGTATTTAAATTTTTTGTAACAAAATCGATCATGATATAATAATTGAGGATATATGAGCTTATGACATATTTACAATAGCTATAAAAGGCAGGGTGGTCATGGTGTGCAGACAGAACCGTCAAGAGGCATGGTGGCCTTGCTCAATTTATTCATTGATAATTTTTAGATTCTATTGATGATGACTCTGCTTGTCATGATCGACTACTATGGGGGCTGGAGTTTGTGTCAGGAAATCCCCACTTGTGTGTTTATCAACGTTATTAGAGCAAGACACATGGATTCAGTTACGTTTATATTTTGTTACCTTTGCCTTTTACACATTACAAGGGTTTGTACTTTTGTTCTTTAATCAAATACCATAAGAAATATAATTTCTTGTTCTTGGAGGGATATTTTTTGTACATTTTCTAAACTGATTATCTTCAAAAACTACAAAATCTTAAATGAAAATTTTAGCCTCTCTGTTTTGTTATTAAGTGAATATTTAAACCGCAGATTTTGCAGGAATTACACCTGGCTTGATTTTTATTTTTTTAAATAGATTTTCTGTGTTCCCTTCTTGTGATTTAAACTTTAGTTGCCTGATTCTGAAGAGGAGGAAAACCAGGTCATTGTCATCGAAACTCAGGGAGTCTTTGGTTTTCATTACTCAATTATTAGACTCTGCAAGGATGCAAGAAAATCATGAGTTATGGACAATTATTAGAGTTGTATATCATTTAATGTTTTTTAAATACTGTACTTTAAATAGTGTTTTTAAATGTATCAAGGTTTTATAAGGATACTAAATAAAAATAATTTACACTGTATAAAGTCTTATTACTGACTGGGTTCTTCAGCTAAATAGGAAGTCATTTCACCTGCACATTCAACTATCAAATTTGCCAGTGTTGATCCTTCATTCTAGGACCAGTGAGGACAATACACCTGTTAATTCAGGCACCTAACGGATATTTCACATGACCGTATGATACTCTATAGTGATGTATTGTCCTGGACATGAGGCAAAAATGAACAAACTGACAGATTTTATATCAAAACTAATATTTAATAATATTTTTATATCTTGTTTCTTATTCTGTTCTGTATGTATAACTTTACTCTGATTACTTGTAAATGACCAAACTTTCTGTTTCCTTTTATTGTTTTTTGAGTTTAAACAAAAGATTTCTACAGCCTAATGCTTCCTTTGGTATTATGTTTATAATTATGGGATACATTTTGTTTATAAAGGTTCTTATCTGAACAATATGTCTGATAATTGTCTATATATTTGCACAAGTTGTTAATAAGAAAATTGTATTTACATTTCATCATATTATATTCACATAATTATAATTTGAGACCTGGAAATGGAGGATCATCTGCACCCTGTAGTGCCAGCCAAAGATAAATTTAGTCATCTGAATGAGGGAAATGTACCTCCTTTATTCAGGTTGACATGATATCTGTTTTCTTATAAGTGTGACCACTGTAAGCTTATGTTTCTGGATGGTTCTCTTTTAGTGATGAAAATACTGCTGAATGTATGACACTTAACCAAGCCACACATCATCCAATCGGACAAAGTTCACTGGCAGGTAGGTACTCCGATGTAGCCATTTGGTGCTTGGCAGGGATTTCAAAGTTCTCACTGATCATAAGTGAACACACCATTAACCCTTTTGTCCCTATTGAAAAGGTTTGGAAACAGATGACAGTTACATTAGTTTGTGGTCGGCCCTGAATACTATATAAAATCTCCTGCGACCACCTGAATGGCTGGTGTCTCACCAGACACCTGGGGATGAAAGAAATAAAGCAAAAATGTATCTGTCTGTTCATTT
>JACATO010001933.1:0-71207 GCA_018389105.1 Nautilus pompilius
AATATGTTTTACATTTTTTTCCAAACAGTAGATTTTGTATTATCAACCAAGCGCTGTTGGGACATTGCACCAATGTGAAAATTCTGAAGATCATTTAAGAGAGAACCATATATGATAGTTTCCTTCCAACACACACTGGAAATTTCAAAAAAAAATTTTTAAATTATAAAATATTTTAATAATGAATTCCTCATTTATCCAAGTTCATCAGGATGTTGCAGTAGGTTAGTGGGAAAATGTGCGGAATATGTTACATTCTGAAAACTCTTACAAGATACTTTCACAATAATAATAATAATGGGATATGATACAAATGATAGAGATGTTCTGTACAAGAGATTAATTTGGTCAACAGTGTATGCATTTTGTTTTAAATAGTTAAAAGTTTTTGTAGCAATTAGAAACTAACTTATTTGCATAGTTTATTTCCAAAAGCTCACTAATCAGGTAGAGCATCTCCTTTCTCATTTTGCTTGATAAATACTGAAATACGCTTTAATAAATTTACAAGAACTGGTTGTACCATCTGAAGATTAACAACTAAAGTAAAACATTCTACTGAGTTGTAAAATTTTATCATTAAAGTGATCAGTCTCGACTGTGTTCTACTGCACATAATTCTTCACAATTGTGTTAAAACAGCAACGTCTGTTTAAAGAAATTGATGGGAATTAATTATTGTATTAGAATTTACTGAATTTTTTGAAAATATATATATATCTGTTAGAATCTTTGCATTTCAAAACAGTAAAAACTGGTATTTATTCAAGTCTTTATCAGCCTGGTTTAACTTGCTTCCATCCAATCACAACCTTTTCTTGAACTACAAATGAAAATTTTAAAAATCTACAAAAATGAGAATAACTTGGCATTTGTTGTTCGTTTTCTACCCTTTTCTTCTAGCCTTGACTGCACAAAATGCACCCACTTAATTAAAAAGTTTATGGAATGACCGAAAAAGCACAAATGACTTTGCATAAAGTTCAGTATTCAAAACATAATTTAAGTAGAAAGGAAAAAATTGCAATCTATAGTGCAGAAAGTTAAAACAATAGTAGTCAGTCACTATACCTTATCCATCATCAGCGAGGTTAATGAAACACTGCAACCAAGAAGTGTTAATTTTTGGCCCAGAATAAAATTGGAAATTTTGCAAACAAAGATTTCATAATCATTTTCACCATCACAGTCCATTACACAACTTTTCCCAAATATCTTCAAACATTTGATTGTTCTGACAACATTGAAATACCATAGAAAACACACAAACATATTAATACATTACTCAACCAGGAAAAATGCAGCTAAAAAGTACATCCGAAAGCATGTATTATTACAGAAATATTAGTCTACACTTGATGCATTCAAGATTTTTCTTTAAAATGGCAATGTACCTGACAGATTGAGACATCCTTTGGGAACAAATTGTTTCTCACCATGCCAAATGCAGCCCATAACATGACACTCCATCCTCCTTACTTCACCTGTGGTTTGCGCACATTAGGCTTGGAGGCTTTTGTTGGGTTCTTCTCCAAAACCCAGGTGAGGATGTCAAATTGAATTGCTGAAACCTGGATTCACTGGAGAAAAATTCATGCCACCATTATTTGGCAGTCATGCCAGATGCATCTGCCACCAAATATAAAGCATTATATTTTTTGGAAGGGGTTTCTTATGTACTACACATATCTGCAGCCAAGCAGGTAGAGATTATATTAGACCAGTTTTGGCTTATTTCTGTTTCATGGTCAATGTCAACAACAGTATCTTGGCAACGAATGCAGATGTGGTTAGTAAATAATATCTGTCATAATCCAACTACTATGCCATATCAGTAACATTGCCTCAGCGAACTTTGCACTATATACGATTTGGTCACTCGTTACTGACAGATCAGGTTGTTATTTTACATTATACAAGAACAGCACTGCTGGTAGAGGAAAGGGATTCTACATTTTTTACCAAAGAAATTCTCACATTACCAATTAATAATTTTGGTATAAATGAGTTTGTTGTTCTGTTTTTTGGAAACTAAAAAAGAGCTTCAAAGCCAACATTCTCAGTCCACAGTCAAGGATGTAGTGTAGTTTTTCTGATGAGGTAAATTGAAATTTCATGCACCTATCTTCTGCAGGATGTCACTACATGCTATATATCTTCCCTGACCATAATCTGGAAGAAGAATCAGGGCATTCGAGTTATTTTCCTGACACAATTCAACAGAACACTTGGATCATCAACTGAAAGCAACACACCCAAATCATAACAATATGATAAATTAAAGCAAGTTCTCACATGCATATGGAAAACCTAGACTTGGGTATTATCTTGTTGGAAGAAGAATTCCTGCCCAATAGGATGTCTTCTAGAGGAAATGGAATTATGGATGAAAACCTGCATGTATCTGCTACTAGAAGTCAGTATATCTTCACTATTCCAATTTCTGGCACCTTTGCCAGACAAGCAGCCATACACTTGTAATGATCCACTGCAATGCTTCACTTTAGCTGTTCTACACTCACTGATCTGCCTTTGAACAAACAGCTGCTAATTGTTGGTAAAAAGTTAATAAATTCATTTCTGCTGCCCATTTCAGACTTATGGGGTTGCCTATTCTCAGGAATGATTTTTAGCCAGATGCATATCTGTTGACACCACTTCGCCTTTAAAGTGTCTCTTGCAGTTTTCTTCGAAAAAACATCTCATCATATTTGCAGCCAGGCATTTCCAATTCTCCAACTAGCCGATCGTTTGTCATGTAAAAGCATACCAGAGGTACTTTAAGCAGTTTGGGATTTCTTCCTCAAACACTTCCATTATCAACAATGTCAGTTTTATGTATTTTCTCTCAGTCATGCAAACTCGTCTCTCACCCTCTAAAATGAAGTTGGGCTGCAATCTGTACATGAAAGTAGCCTTCACTAGCTAAGACTTTGGGGTTTTTATATTTTATCATGTGTTATTTCCTTCCCAGGAATCAATATACACTAACACATCACAACACAATGAAGAATTACTAAATCTAAAATAATTTTTCTTTGAGATTATAAAGGACACAGAATAGGTAACTATACATTACCATTCTATTCATTTAACTCGCTTCCAATTTTTTCTAAAACTGCATTGATTAATTTTATCCAGAAAATTATACCTGTGATGAACAGTAACAGACTAGCGTTTTCTAAATGCTATTACTAATGAAGAGACGACAAAAAAATCTAGTCTCCTGTTTAATACCCTGATCTCTATTCATCTGACAATTTCTAGTTTCTGTGTTTGCCCACTGTGGTTTTTGTACCTTCTTATGTCAACTGACAAGAGATGCAAACATTGTGGAAATCTTCTAAAGTACCAGCCACACTTTTGTTGGAAATGCAATTCCTCTTATCTATTTATAAAGTTTGTTCTATCTGTAATTAAAATCATGCATTTACACCATCTATTCAGGTGAAGTAGCCAGCCCATTAATTGCTTGCTTGCTTTCTCTACAATGACGGGATTATTATAGCTGGCTCACACCACCAAAACTTCAAAATTTTTTACAAAACAGTTTCTACATTATTCAGAAGCATTAATAGAGAGATTTTGTGGTTAATTTTCTTCAGAGACTCATTTCACAAGTTAAGTTACGCTCCTGTGAAACCTAATAATAATTTGAAAAATTCGAGTTAATGATTAAAATTTTTTTATCAGTTCACAAAGAAATTAATGACAAAATACCGCTATCTTTACATAATCACTATTTTCAAGACTATGAGTGAGAAAGCAGCTTTTTTATAGGCATCACCATGATTAACCAATGTAACTATGGCATAATAATTTAGTACCAAGCTAGCTTTACAAATATAAATAAAATTACTACTATTGAAGAAACATGTCTAGAATGGTTCTTTAATTTCTTGATGTAATCACATTATACCGCTTTTCCATTACACAAGTTAAACAAACCGTACTAGATTAGTAACTTCACAGCTCTATTCTTTAGTGGTGATATCAAAATGGCTAAAGTCCTTTTCACCATAAGTCAACACAAACTCCTCCACAAAAATTATCTCCATTTGTCTGTAACTGAAATTTACTTTTAACAAGCAAAGAAATAAAGGTTTAATAAAAATTAGCTTTTCAAACTTAAACCTTTCAGTGCTGGTGGTCAACATTTTAATTTCCACCTTCTCACAACCATTTGTTGACTGAATGACTGAAGTGGCCAGAGCTGTAATTTCTCTGAATTTTGACGGAGGTCTTGTTCTTCTACTCGCTGTTTTCTCAATGGTAGTCTTCTGTGCCAGAATGCTGACATCTTCCAGCTGTACAACTATTTTCATTTAATGTACTAGTTCATTGTCTGTTGATGTTGAACGATTTATAAATTATATATTTTAGGATCTTCAAAAATCATGATGTTCCTTAGCTTTCACTGAAATAGCCAGGCTTAGTAATCTGTTTAAAGTTTAAGCAGTAACCAAACTCATTTCTAAAGATTCTTCACAATGATAGCCACATCCCTGCAAAAATACATGATTCGCAGTCCTATCACTTCCTCTAACCAGAACTGATTATAGACAGCGCAGCTAATATTTAATTAAATAAAAAAACCCTTAAAAGTAGATAAGTATTGCATATCCTGAAATAGATTTTAAAGAAAATTTAAAGAACCTTGCTTTTATTTCAAAGATCAATGAGAGCATATTACAAATATAGAAAACTTAACTAAATAATTCTTCATTAAGTTCAATGAACTTGGAAAATGAATAAAAAAGCATTGAATAAATATAAAATTCCATTTTGCTGCATATTTATTCAAGTGTAATCTGTTGATACAAGCAGTCAGTTCTATTTTAGCCCTCTACAAACAATCAGTCCAAAAGGATTTGCACACACCTGCATATTTACTATAGAGTTCTCAAAATATTTCATATGAAAAATATGTGAAGTGAAAAAAGAAAACTAAAACAATTTTGATATTATTTTGTTTTAATACCCTAACCCTAATATTAAGTTTACTAATTTCCTTTTTGTCAGTACTAACTGAGCTGAGCTGAGCTCACAGTAGTCTGAAGTTCTTTCTAAAAGCAGATGTAAAACAACAGAAAATTATTTCCTGTTCTGTTACTGTTAATAAAGTAACCAATAAATGGATTTACATTTTGCACCATCATCAGGATTTAGTCCTGAGGACAATGACGATCAAAGCTGACCAGTCAGGAACTACCAAACCAATGTTGGAGAATCTTTTAGCCAAAGGGAAACAAATTTAATTTTTTTTTTAAAATTCAAAATGAGTTTCTCATATTGAATGACAATTTAACCCAATTACCACAATTGGGAAGAGTTACACTGGTCAACAAATTTTTTTTTATTTTTTTTCTTTGGCAGACCATCTAGGAGTGTTTTCTGGGGTTTTGAAGGTCGCTGATTACGAATATAACATTGGTTTTGTCTGATTGGCTCTAGTTTAGAAGATATTGATAGCCTCAAATAAGCCTAAACTGCTAAAATTCTCCCTGAAATACTTCAATATAGAAGCAGTAAATAATAATTTTCTGATATTATTGAATCATTATAACATACTATAGGACAAGGGAAGGCAGCTTGCTTCGTTTCTTTTCTAAAGAAGATGACCTGATCTTTTGTAATGACGTTTCTGCACTTCTTAACTGCATGGGGATCTCGTCATATGACCCAGCAGATTGGCGTCTCTTTATAGATAGCTCGAAAGCAAGTCTAAAAGTTGTACTTTTGCATAATGGCAATAAGTTTGCTCCTGTACCACTTGGCCATTCTACCAAGATGAAAGAAGAGTATGATGGTATCCAATTGTTCTTGAAAAGCTAAATTACAACACTCATAAATGGCTGATTTGTGTGGACTTGAAAATGGTGAATTTTCTGCTTGGTCAGCAAAGTGGGTACACAAAGTATCCCTGCTTTCTTTGTTTGTGGGATAGCAGAGCAAGAATCCAGCACTGGAGAAGGGAGAACTGGCCAGAACGAGAAAGTCTCGAAGTCGGCACAGCCAACGTCATCAATGAGCCTTTGGTACCCAGGGATAGAATCATCTTCCCTCCATTGCACATAAAACTAGGGCTCATGAAGCAGTTTGTTAAGGCGTTGAACAAAGATGGGGATTGCTTCAAGTACATATGCAGGCAATTTCCAGGTCTTTCCATCGAAAAAGCTAAAGGTGGCATCTTCGATGGACCTCAGATTCGAACGCTCATGAGGGATTCTGACTTCACTAATCATATGAACATGGTTGAGTTAAATGCTTGGGTGTCCTTCACAGATGTAGTGACAAACTTTTTGGGAAATCACAAAGCTGACAATTACAAGCAATTGGTCCGTAAGATGCTTACTGCATACGAAAACTAGGGGCAAATGTGAGCATCAAAGTTCATTTCTTGTTTAGCCACCTCGACAGATTTCCTGGTAATCTTGGTGATTACAGTGAGGAGCAAGGAGAGAGATTCCATCAAGACATCAAAACAATGGAAGAGAGGTATCAAGGCAAATGGGATGAGCACATGATGGCAGACTACTGCTGGAACCTTTTGAGAGACTGCCCGAAAGTTGCTCACAAGCGAAAATCGTATAAACGTCAATTTCACTTTTGTGAATAAAATATTGTTTGTGTGTTCATTGTAACTAAGAATCTAGTGTATAATAATGCTTTGCATTAATTTATGATATATAACTGATTATGTAAATGTTTTTTTCCCTTGGAGAATTAAAATTCAGCAAATTTTTAGCAAATTTTTTGTATATTCTCGAAATATATGAAAAGTGTTCATTTATTAATAAATGAAATGATGTTATATCTAACTTAACTTGTTAGATTGAGATTTTACACTGTCTTTGTGGTTTTGGATTATCATAAAAATCAATATCTGACATTTTTGCACTATTTAGCCGTTTTTTTGTACGTTTAGTTATGGTCGCGAATGGGTGATTTCAGACGAACGACCCCCCTGTGATATCTCAAAACTAGAGCCAACTTGAAAAAACAATGTCAGATTCGGATTCAGCGCCCTTGAAACCCCAGAAACCAGTCTCACTTTTCCTGCCAAAATATTGTGTTGAACCAGTGTTATCAGCCATGCCTCTGAAAATATTCATGTAGTTCCAAGAGAAAACTTAGAATTTCTTTAGTTAATAATAAAATATTTTTGTTACAAAAATCCAGTTAGTTCAATGCTTAGCTGGGATACAAACCACAGAAAAGTGTGGGGAGACCAATGAGATAGTGCAATAAAACACATTTTACTAAGAATGAAATTGTAAAAATGTTATCTAATTTTGTTGATAATAAACTTGCAAACCACACGTGTGTTCGTGAATACAACAAAAGTCAGCCATCTTTTTCAGTTCACCATATCACATTTAGTCGTACCGATGTTTTAAATTTTGTCCTAAATTGCTCAAACTACAAATTGGATTTTTTACTCCACAGTTTCCAATTAATCCACATCAAATAAGGCAGTTTATTTATATGGCAGCTGCCAATTCAAAGAACATATTCACAAAGGGCCACTCTTCAGCAGAGATATGAAAAAACAATTCAGTGTTTAGGTAAGATTTCTAGATCAGTCAAAATGGCAATCACCGCAAGCTCTGAGTGTCACTGATACTTTAATCTCAGCTTCGTCATAATAGGTTAACATCTCAACACAATACAACTGACACTAACACAAGATAAGAGTAATATATATACTGTATATTTTGTAGAAGCAATTCACCGTTAAGCTCACCAAAGCTTCAAAAACTACTTAATCAATAACAAGCGAAGCTGACCAATTAATATCTATCTTTTTCAATCCTAATTATGTATAAATACCCTTCATATCACAATCTCTCTCATAAAGTCATGCAAATTGTACACGGCAGCCTTTAACCTTTGGATGCATTTGTCAACTTGGCTCTCTCTGTATTTTTCTACTATGTTGTGACAAATATTTATGAATTATAATTTCATAAAAAATTATATTGGTACGGGAGAAAAATTTTAAAATAGTAAGCTAATTTTCCAGTCATTGTGTCTCACCAACCCTGTTTATTTCAATGTTGTAAATCCAATAGAAACCTTTGTTCTACCTAGTGTTTTTTCAGGATTTATTTGGTACATACAAATCTTCATATGGAGATGGAAAAACTATTTCAAAGGACAGTGAAAACGTCTGTTACATGTATGTTTTTGACATTCTAAACTGTAAAAAATGTTTAGGGGTGCAGTGTTTTTACAATTAATCGATATTTCACTGTGAGTATTCATTCATTTCTTTATGTTCATATATTATATGTCATAAAACTTGAGACAAAATAGTAATTGTATCTGTTTTATACTTCATTGTTACCATTATATTATTAATTTGTTTGGTAGATACCCTTGGCAAATTTTATTATACAAATGTATACATGTCAACTGTAAATGCTAAGATGCTAAGTAGATGCCATGCATAACTAATTTTTTTAGTACTTATCTGTATTAAAATGATACTCAAATGTAGAGACTAGGGATTGTGTTATGAATATGGTATCACAATGCATAATATTTCCAGGTTTCCAAAATGGAAAAGCGCAATGCGACTATGCTAACTGCAGAGATGGTGGTAGAATTATCGACTGAAGAGATTATGGATGTAGAAAAGGAGTCATAATATTCTGAAACATTAAAACAATGATGAACCACACTATGAACCTGAAGAGGACGTTGAACATTGGAGGACAGAAGATTCACCACCAACTCGGTCAGCTTCAGGTATCCAGTTTATGCAAAGAATCTTGTGTTAGTGACGACAATAGTTTTTCTGAGTCTTCTGATGAGGAACCTGAAGACAATGCCCAAAAGACAATTAGACTCAGCTGCAATGGCACATACTGGAGCAAAAACCCTCCCGCTCAAGGAAAAACACAAAGCCACAACATAAGGAACTCTCTGGGACCCGCACCAGAAACAAATTGTCAACTAAAGATTCCTGGGAGCATTTTGTCTTTGCAAGTGTTTAAATCTTGAAGGATGAAGAACGGCAGCAAGTAAGGAGAAAGAATGCAAAGATATATCTGAAAATGAGCTTCTGTCTTTTGTGGGCCTTTCTCTTTCGGTAGGATATAAGAAAAACTGGGACATTTCCCTTGGGAGCTGTTCGGAGACCCAATTTTCAAACCTGATACACAGACCCACAACATCTATTGAAATATTTGAAGATATTCACTGTTTCCTGAGGGTTGATGAAAAAAGACAAGAGAATTTCATCTGCAAATAGATCTCATGGCAACTTTTAGATATGTACAAGATCTTTTTCATGCTAACTGCAGAAAGAGATTTGTTCCCAGTGATTGTGTGACAGCAGATGAACAGTTGATGCAAGTTCACTCGGTATGCCAATGACGGGATTGTCTGCACTGAAAATAGCCTGCTGAAAAAGTCCAGAGAATCTTCGATCAAGCATTTTGCAGCAGTTATGCAGTCAATTGAGGAGCATAAGTCACAGCATAACAACAGACAATTTCTTCATAAGCATGCCCCTTGCTGAAGCACTACTTGAGAAAGGACTGATAATTGTGGAGACGCTCTGCCAAAACAAGCCAGACACACCTGGTTTGATGAAGGCTTACGAGTTCCGAGAATTTCATAGTTCTGAATTTGGTATCAAGACAACACCACCATGGTGAGTTGTGGGCCCAAGAAAGATAAGGCTTATCATTTTGTTGAGCACAATGCATCATTTTTGCCATTACCACATTAGTAACAGAACTTAATGTCATTACTGCCAACCCTTCTCCTCCTCCTAAACCTAGGTGTCTTAATACTCTGCCAAAATGAAACCTTAGCATGCTATCCAATACACCACTAGGACATGTATACCTAAAAACTCCACCCTCTCCCCTCCCCCCACAAAAAAGAATAATGCATATATAAAAATATAAACCTTACCTCGAAACCTTTAATAACCCAAAATCCATTCCACCTAGTGGAATTAAGCCCATGGCCTCTAACTGGGGCTACTGGAGACTTATTGTTAATCACAGGACTTGCATTCTGATTTCACTTTCATAATATTCTTCTACTTCTAATAAGATTCTCATTAACCATCCTTACAATATTACAGTTGTGACGAGACGTAATCTGAGAAAGAACCTTTCAAGGATTCCACACATCAAATGTCTTATCTGGACTGTGATGAGGGATAATCCTATTGATCTTCTCAAAGATCTGCTTCTTCCTCACCACTTCTGAGCTTACTTCCATTCAAGGCTTGCTCCCACTATAGAAATTGGATCTTCATGACCTCCCACAGGAGTCACCCCCATCAATCTGTTTCAAGTACCCTTACTAGACACTGTGGTACTCCTAGCCTCAGGAGTACCAGTCACCTGATCCCACCATGCTCTTATACAAGGAACCTTTAAAAAGCCAACCAAGGGTTATTCTTCACCTCCCCCCCTATGACTATATTTCACTTTTCTACAAGCAGGAGAATACACAGAAACCTCATTCACTATCTCAGATAGTGCTTATGGCTCAACCTTCTTTGTAGAAACAGGCTTCCACGGTCTTCATATTCTTATTGGATCCACTTTTCTCTTAACCTGCCTCCTATGAACAATATCCCAGCACTTCTCATCTACACATCACTTTGGGTTTGAAGCAGATACTGACATTTTGTAGACATAGTATGATTATTCTTGTACACTTGTATTTACTGGTGAGATTCTTAGTTTTGAGGTAACTTATCTTATGGTGATAAACTTTTAATTTTAAAATGGTCAATACAACCCCCCTCAGTTTTATACTTTAAAATATAAGATCCAGTTTGCATCCGGACAGTAGGTTTCACCTTAAAACTCTTCACTCTAACTTTTATTATACCAAAGGCTTAAAGTGAATATTATTTATGTGATTTCGATCTATTCTATGAAAGGTCAATTCTCTATGCCTACCCATGGAAGCTAAGATTTCCATTCATGTTCCTATTCCTTATATTTTTAGGTACTATTATTTCCCTTTCCTCAACCACTGATTAGGTGTTTGAGTAGGTCTAGAAATTAATTAATAAGATTCCTACCTATTCTCTCCGGAACTGGCTTCCTTTTCGAAAGGGAGAGAGCAATTAAATACTTTAGTATTCAAGCCCTTGCATCAAGGGCTATCCTAATAACAAGTATACTATCCTTTTACATTACTTCCTCCTGAGATAATTTATTTAGTCAAACCAAAATAAGAAGAATTCTATTTATGCTTCTCCTCCTCATCAAGTTAGGGGGAGCACCTCTTCACTTTTGGCTTCCTAATATTACTTTACGGATATCGTGAATACATTGCTTTCTTCTCCTTACTTGACAAAAAATTGCCCCACTCTTTCTTATTTACATAAACTCCCCACTACTTATATTTTATTATTAGGCGTAACAAGAAGATTAATTGGAGTCTTAGGTGGGATCAACCAAACAAGATTATGTATTTTATTAACATACTCTTCCATTTCACACACAGGATGAATAACGTGTGCTCTAGCTTTGAGAACTACATTACTCCTAGTATACTTTCTAACATATCTTCTCCTTTCCCTTATGATCTTCCTAATTATTTCTTACACTAATATTTCCTCTTTTTCACAACTAAGTAAAGGGAGAAATATAAATGAGCTAATATTAGCTCTTTCTATCTCTCTTCTTTCTTTAAGAGGTTTACCACCCCTCCTAGGGTTCTTACCAAAATGATTTGTAATCATAATAATAGAGCCTAAACATATACCTACCTATAGGCTCCTTAATCTCCTTATACTACCACTTAAATTTATCAATCTTCTCAATTATTAAACCTGAGATTCTTCAACAACTTAACCTCCCTCTTAAACCCTTCTCTCGAGATCCACTCTTATAATCACCACATACTATGCGATGAATTTTTTCAACAAATCACAAAGATATTTTTGAACCCTTTATTTCTTATTTGGAATCTGATCCAGATTAGTGGGGGCATCATTAAGATTGTTAATCTGAACAGAATTAAGACAACCAGGAACTTTATTAGGGGACGATCAACTGTATAACGTCATTGTCACCGCTCATGCATTTGTAATAATTTTATTCCTAGTAATACCTGTAATAATTGGAGGCTTCAGATATAGTGTTTCTTCAATTAAATAATATGACTTTCTGATTACTCCCTTACTTTATTACTTACTGGGTGAACTGTCTATCCACCACTCTCAGATAACCTAGCCCACGCAGGACCTTCAGTAGATTTAGCAATTTTTCACTTCATTTGGCAGGGCGTTTTTTCCATTTTAGGCGCCCTTAATTTCATTACAACCATCTAATGTAATCGATACAAGGCTACATTAGTTGAATACCTCATTCTTTGACCCAGCAAGAGAGGAGGAATCCAATTTTATACCAACATTTATTCTGATTCTTTGGTCATCCAGAAGTATATATTCCTATTTTACCAGGATTTGTAATAATCTCACACATGTGTCTCACTTCTCCCAAAAGAAACCAATCTTTGGAGCATTAGGAATGATTTATGCAATACTATCTATTGGCCTCCTAGGGTTTACCATCTGAGCTCATCATATATTCACTGTTGGAATAGACGTAGACACCGGAGCATACTTTACAGCAGCAACTATAATTATTGCCCACAGGAATTAAGGTATTCAGATAATTAGCAACCATCCATGGATCAGTAATCAAATTTTTTGCTCCAATGTTATGAGCCTTAGGATTTATTTTCTTATTTACAGTTGGTGATCTCACAAGAATTGTACTATCAAATTCTTCCTCAGATATTATACCTCATGATACTTATTACGTAGTTGCCTGGTACCCTCTGGTAACAGGGGCTACTCTTCACCCAAGATGAAAAAAGCCCACTTCATGTTAATATTTACAGGAGTTAATATCACCTTCTTTCCCCAACATTTCTTAGGACTAAGAGGAATACCTCAACGTCATTCAGACTACTCTGGCCAATTCACCGAATGAAGCATTGTGTCATCTGTAGGATCTTTCATTTCCTTCATCGCTGTCTTAGTATTTATCTTCATTGTTTGAGAAAGCTTAACCTCCCAACAAAAGTTACTTGAACCAACCACCTCTTTAATACCTCATTAGAATGAGATAACCGCCTACCTGCTGACTTCCATGATCTCTCAGAAACAGGAGCTCTTACATTATAGAAATGGCCTTATGAGGACAAATTAAATTTTAAGACTCATCATCCCCTCTCATAGAACAGTTAATTTTATTCCATGATCACACGCAATATTTGTTAGTAATAATCACTTATTAGTAGGCTATGTATCAACCACCTTGATTATAAATAAAGCCATCTCTCGAATAGTCCTCAAAAGACAAAAGGTAGAAACCATCCGAACAATTGCTCCAGCAATTATCCTTATCTTTTTTTTAGCTCTCCCTTTCTTATGATTACTATACCTGCCAGATGAAGTAAATGACCCTTTATTATCTATTAAAGTTATTGGTCACCAATGATACTGAAGTTATGAGCATTCAGATTTTTTAAATGTAGAGTTTGACTTATACATGATCCCAACTAGAGATCTAATACGACAGTATCGACTCTTAGAGGCAGACTCTCGCCTTATTGTTCCAATAATAGTCAACATTCGTGCTCTCATTTCCTCAACAGATGTACTCCATGCATGGACCATCCCAATGATGGATATTAAGGTTGCTGCTGTCCCAGGATGACTAAATCAAGTTAGGTTCCTTCCACAACGCCCTGGAGTGTTTTATGGACAATGTTCTGAGATTTGTGGAGCAAATCACAGATTTATACCTATTGCCATAGAATCTGTTAATGTTCCTACTTTTTCGTCTTGACTTACAAAGAACATTTAACAAAAAAAAATTAGTTAGGAATTAACATAAGGTTGTCTTCCTAAATCATCACAATAGTGATATTTTTTAAATGCCTAAACTATCACTATCCCGGTAAATTGTTTACACTGAACACTATCATGCTTACTTTGTAGTATTTCGCACGCTGATTCCAAATCCGAAAACCATTTTGCTCTAGGATGTCATGTTTTTTAGTTATGGCATGTGACTGATGGATGAAGGTTATTCAAAGAATGTAGCAAAATAAGCCACATAGCTGCGCTGTTACATCATGGTAACCAAAAACCTTCGGTTCCTATAGCTCATGCAGTTGGCTTGGAAATGATAAGCTATTCGGATCATAAATGGAAAATTTGTGGTGATCGCAAAGTTATTTCTCTCCTTTTGGATTGTAGCTAGGGTACACAAAACACGTGTTTCTTGTGTCTTTGGAACAGCCGTGATGATGCCAACCATTACACTCGCAAAGACTGGCCTATGCAACAGGAACCTATAGTTGACAGGTACAATGTGCAACATATGCCATTGGTAGACCCTCAGACTGTCTACTTTCAGCCATTTCATATCAAACTCGGCTTTATGAAACCTTTGTCAAAGCCATGGATAAAGATAGTGATGGCTTCAAGTGCCTAAGAGAGAAGTTTGGTGCTGACAAGAGTGAAGCTAACCTCAAAGAAGGAATTTTTGTGGGGTCCGAAATTCAAGAACTCGTGTGTGAAGATTGGTTCAACAAATAAGCTGAACCCACTGAAGTCTGCAGCATGGGAAGCATTTATTTTACTTGTACAGACTTTCTTGGCAAATATAGAGCTGAGCACTATGCTGAGTATGTGGAAAACATGCTAATGGCATATCAGCAAATGGGGGCCAAGATGTCTTTAAAGATGCATTTTCTGCATCACATCTTGATTTTTTTCCAACCAATCTAGGGGTTGTCAGTGATGAGCATGGTGAAAGGTTCCACCACGACATGAAGGTGATCCAAATAGATATCAGGGTAAATTCAATCCCAACATGATGGGTGATTACTGTTGGTTCCTCCAAAGGGAGACTGATTCCTCACGTAAGCGCAAGAACAAGTGTCTGAAACATTTTTGAACATTTGGAATGTACCTACTATGTAAGTTAAATGTGTTTCATATCTTCCATACTGCATTTATCAGTCTTTCTCAAGCATCTGTTGACCGATTATGGCAAATGTGTTTCACATTAAACATTTGAATACCAAATATTGTTGTTCAAGCTTTATATGGTTCATATAACACAAGTCATAATATAGCGTTAGTGGTGAAATTCCTCCTTATGCATATCTCAAAAACCTGATGTCCTAGCCAAATTCTGACTTCAGATTTGAAATCAGCACCCAAAATTTAGCTAAGATCACCCACATTTTGCTCAGTGGAAGACAAAAAGTTTCATTTTGTTGTCCAGTGTAATTTATCTCATCTCTATTTAGATTTTTCTGCTAATTCTTAGAAGAATCTCTACCTTCTGAATTAAAAAAAGACATTCCAATCTCTTTATCTATCTCCTCATTCAACTGTGTCTACCCACACTGTATGATAGATGTTTTTAACAACAGTGCAGATTCAGACACACCAGTAATTTTTTAAAACCCTAAAACCAGTGGACAGGAAGTGCACACCCCCAACCCATTTAGAGAAAGAAACACATCTAGATTTGGTTATTTAAAAAAAAAAAAAAGGACCAAAGTAGACATCATTAGAGCTCATGAGCATAAATCAGCGATATGGGTGGTGCAGTAGTCCAGTGCTTAGGTTGTTGGCCTGCTAAAGTCAATGTCTTGCAATGGAAACAGGTGCATCTGATTAATCTCCTTGGCATGGTTTCTTCTCACTTTTCCCAGAGATTTCCTCCATCAGCTGAAAATATAGCTGTAGTAGGATTTTTCTCTGTCAAAGTCAGAAAGGCTGGACCCCATGTAGGCAGGAATAACAATGCCTCACAGCATTACGCTCCTCCACCAGAGTTTTGTACCTTGTAAATGTGTGTCAGTATACAGCTATAAAACGGTAATCAATTGTGCAGCAGCTCTGTGGAATGCTTATGGTCATCATGTTTTAAAAAGTTCCTGCCCATCCCTAAGCACCTAAATTATGATATATATCACAGTATAACAGTATTCACCAAAAAACATTTTTCATATTTAAGACTCGTTTAATGAAACTTTGTGTTTATTTTGAAAAACAAAGGTAATCCAACATTTCAATTAGATTATAAATGTTTTTTATGAAAAAACAAAAAACAAATCAAAAGAATCCAAGATTTTGAAAATATTTTAACCAGCCTGAATTCTGATTCAAGACTATCACTGAAATGATTATAATTAAAGTTTAAGAAAACTTGATAATAATAATAAACAAAAACAAGAACTGCCTGATTTTATTCAATGCATGTTTTGATGTGTTTTACATCATCACTTTTTCCACCACAAATTAATGAAAGTGTGTGTTATATCAATATGATGGCTGGTTTCTATCCAATGATAAAGCTAGAAAATCTTGCCACAAACCAGTATTCATCATCGTGTTTTCTCTATTTTTAATATTGGGAGATTTTAGAGCCCGATTTGGTGATTTTGTTTACCATCTAAAAAAATTTAGCCACCTACTGATGAATATGGGACAGCAAACATGTACCAAATGTGTAAAAGGTTTCAAGAACCAAGATCATTCCGAAGATAAAGTTGTCGCAAAAGCAAAGACCCATGCATAACTGTGCTGAACTATATACGGGTATTAAAACCTTGTTTATTTATTTTTTCATTTTTCTTTATAATACTTTTTTAACAAATGAACAATCTGCTCAAAGACTCACAATAACAGAAACAGTGTTAATTAATTAACTGATTCACCCTTACCTTAGCTTTTTGGGCTTTTTCCATAAAGACTTCATACTGTTTAAGTTTTTTCAAAAATCGCTTATAGGTTTCATCAATGGAAGGACCTCGGCAGAACTCTACAAACAAATAATTCATTTATTTTACAGAGAAAAAGATGTGTATATCATAATAACTCAAACATTATAGGATTCACACATGCATGTTTATTCCCCAATAAGTGACAATAAATTTATAAAAAGTCAAGTTTCAGTATTTTGCATGAGCATTTCTAATTTCTCAACAGATATATATTCTGTTGTGAAGTTAACTTTGGTCAATTGACTCTCAACTGTTTATCAAGATGCTCCCTCCATGGCTGCTAACAGGGTTTACTACAATCCATTCCAAAACTTCCATGATGTGCATATGCATATATTGTTATTCCATCTTCCTGCAATATGTGGTAAATACATAAAGACGACATCCATCAATAAATGTAAGATCAACTTATTTCCTACCAAATACCTGCTCAAAGTATTGCTCCAAATTGACTATACTTGGCTCAAATGTAACACAAACCTGTCTCCCAACAACATGTATTTCTAAATGTGAAGTGGTAAATTTTTAAACTTGTCAGTGAAGAGTATGAATGGCACATATACAAAAGGCATGCCAACATACATATCACAACTGTTAAGGCAATGGCCTTAATGTTCATCTGTCACTAGTGGCTTTATCAAACAATTTTCCAGGATACCCGATTTATGCAGGAACCATGCCATGGCAGTGATGATGGTGCTACAACAATTGAAATGTTGGCAGTCATTGCAATTCTGCTGAATAAAATACAAGATGGTTTGTTTAGTGATTACTTACACCTTCCTCCCTAAACACATTTGGTCAACTCACAATATGTATGAACAGCATAAAAAGATGGGTAAGCATCTTGGCTAACTTGCATTTTATAGTGGTGATAATGTGGTCAGATAAATCAACTACAAAACTAAACCATTTCTTGAAGCTCTGTTTTTGAAAGGCATTATTATTATTATTATTATTATTATTATTATTATTATTATTATTGGCAAAGACCTGCATACTCTGTCTGTGAATATGAATGAATGAATGAATGAGAGACAGATAATAACCAAAACTGCTTATGATTTATAAAATTATCAAACCATTAAAATTTTACCAAGACAATCGGTTGAACACTAGCAAAACAGCAAGATCAGAAATGTGTAGCATCATCATTGCATAGCAAAATTTCAAGCATAGTTAAAACATAGTTCCAAAAAATGTCTCTATTGTTGACAGATGTGTCCAACCTAGGAACCAATATCTGAAGTCCGAGAGAAGTTATGCACTTGATGCATAGTAGCTGAGCATCACTAAAAACAGTGGAAAATAAAAAAGCCATCAAAATGTGAACTTTCCTGAACAATAATTGCTTGTGTGCTATATTTGGTGTACAATTTTATTGTACTGAATACTGAAAAAGTATCATAATATTCCTGGTGTACAGATGCCAGATATGTACGAAGTCTTTTTTGGTGGATGTTGCTAATGTACTGTAATTTTCAAGTGGTGATGTTTCAGGAACCGTTTCCTGACACTGATTTAAACATAGTCCTGGAAAATTATGTCTTATAAAGTGTTAGTTCAATCAGTAAGATTCTGCAAAAGTTTTGAAAACTGCTATAGTAGTCAATCAGGGCCAACCATCTGCTCCACCGGCCAAGATTTCTAATGGAATGCAGATCCAAAACAGTTCTTCATTATTCTGGGTGGCATACAGAGTTGTGTCAAAATTTGACACAACATCATTTTCAATAGTGCTAAAACCTATATAATTGCATCTAATACAAACTAAACTGTTCAGGCAAATTCATTTTTTGAAGAAGAAAGGAGGGAGCCAATGATAGATTTTTCACTTACACCATGTATATCACCAATGAAGTATCAAAAGCACTCTATCTGGAAAGCTGGATCATTGTAGTTTCAAGCTACACAAATATGTGATAAATGTAGCTGAGGTATACACATGCACATTAGTATTAGATTAAAGAAAACAAAATTCAAATTTTAACAAAACCATCAGCAGCAGTACATTAAACAAAGTAGATTTTCAAACAAAGCCTAGTCAAGGATTAGTCTAAAAATTTCCATTTGGTTTGAAGTTTGCCTTTGTTCAAATCAAACCACCATCTGGTCATTTAGATTTATCATGTGTCTGTTGATATTCTTAAATGTCAAAATACAGAAACAATTCAACTAGATTCGTCACACACCTTACCATTCTTTTAGTGATAAAATCTAGGTATATTTTCATTCTCTTTTTAAAAAAAAAACATTTACCAAGTGACAATACTTGGCTTGGGTTGTTTAATTTGTTCAAAATTTCAGATTTGTTAGCATGTCCAAAACAACACGAGCACTTTAATATTTTACCTTCAAATTGATACTTTCTAGCCAATTTTCTTATCAGTGAATCTCTCTTCTGAATATTCTCTTTGTTTACATGTTGAAAGAGAAGTTTTTATTTTTAAATGTTTTTATGTCCAAATATTTATCCTTTTTATTCATGAAAATCAATCAGTAAAAGAAACAGGTTTTCATAACTTTAAATTTAGTGCCAGTCAAAAAACTATTGAGAGAAAAATTTCATTTATTCAAATCGCCATCTTAATCTACAGACTGACTGCCAATGTGGAGCCAGTCAGAATCATTATATTGAAATGTTGTCTTTATTGAGCAACTACTGGTGAACAAAATTTCTCACACTGTCCACTAGTCTCTGATGTTCTGAGGCTTATGCGAGCCCACCATGCAAACACTTTACATTAATCAAGGTTATCAGTAATCATCTTTACGGGCTAACTCTCACTCAACTCTGTGTCCGTTTGCCAAATCAGTTCAACCTTCTGTGTACTGTCTCCAATGACAGCTCTCCACTTTTCACACAATTCAAACCCTAACCTCACAGCAATATCATCAATGCATAAGTGTCCATGCACATTCATCATCACACATGAAGAATCTCAATCAGTAAAATCTACTCAGCTGTGAGAGGCTCAATTACTAATCCATTTAACATATGGATCAACCATTTTAAACTGCTGTATGTAATTGTTATTTCCTGGCAAATAAAAGAAATAAAACTTCCAGAATAGTGGCAAGATATATAAAAACATTTTGTGTATGATTTTTATTACCATACCACTTACCATTCCTCACAAAATAAATAGATATTTCTTTTGGGATTCCTCTTGTATGTATATAGAGAAACTACATGCAAACTTGATGTACCTGGATGAAATGTTAATATTTAAGTTTGTCTTCTGATTTTAATGGAACAAGATCCTCAATAAGAAAATAATTTCTGGATCTCTAATATTGATTAGCAACAAATATTTTCATATGTTACCAGAAATTTGGAAGCCTAATTTTGGTTGGAATGTCATGCAGTTTTTTTGTTCCAACTTACTCAAATCAAAAAACATTACCATAACAACAACCAAAAGAAAGTGTACGATAAATGGAAAGGCGTGGACAGTTTTTGTGCTCTATCCTCAACCACAAAGAAAGAATATGACAGATGCAGGTTTGAAATATTTTATGAACCACAGAGCACAATGTTTGAGTTAGATAATTAGCATCCCCACAACCCCCAGATCAACAAAGCTGTCTGAATATTTTAAATCATGAATAATCCAGCCTGGAAAAATGGTAGGTTGGTTCATCCACAACATAAAAGTGAAAACATTTCTCAACTAATAATGCCCATACTTGTCCTCAACAACTGTATAATGGAAACTTTCAGAGAAAAACCATTTATCCAATTCTTCACTTTGTTAACCGTCCTCTGGCAACATCTGACAATTATTTAAGCAACAATTTATATTTACTGAGATAAGTTATTAAAAGAAAATATTTTAGTTCTGGAATAAGTAAAGTCTGCTAATTTCTCAGAATTCAGTGTTCCTGACCCTGATGATTTATTTTCCTTTCAATACTAATTAGTAAATAAATAATTTTTTTTTTTTAGAAGAGGATATGACATACAGGAAAGGATCTTAAATTGAGAAGCTTCAACAAAGCTAGAGAGATTAAGATAAAATCTAAAAGCTACCATATGGAGGCAAACAAGAGCAGATACTTTGGGTATAGGTGAGACTCACTTTGGCTTCCTGTTCTAACTCGCCCAGATCTAGCAGCAGCTTGGATTCCATTTCCTGCAAATGATCTGCCTTACTGATCGGTGTCCCTTGCCTGAGCTCAAGCTGAAATATGACAATGTGAAAGTCACAAAACTATACTTCAGGTAAGAGAAGAAAACTATTTAAAGGAGAGAATGAATAGTAGTACTTTTTAAACAACAACATTCTGCTCATACCTACAATCAAAGATACCACAGAGTCTGCACTGTAAGTATAGGAAAGACCCTGTTTACATTATAAGCCCAGGACATATTCTGTACTATAAATCCAAGATGGTATTAATGTGTAGGCAACAAACTGTTTGCATCACTAAACCACAAAAGCAAAGCTAAGAAAGGAAAGGATAGGGCTCAGCTGAAAATCTAAAACAAAAGTTTATCCAAAACAATTAACAAATTTGAGTCTGCCCAGTTAAATTTGGTTGTTTCTTATTGCCCCTTAGAGCAGCAATGTGTCAATCAGTACCAGATACCCTTTCTATGAAGAAACTAAAATAAATCACAACGGTAACAAACCTCCATCTGTAAGTCTTCCATCCTGTTAACTTGCTCTGAAATTCATTCAACGTGCTTTGAAGTTTGTTGGTGGAACCTGCAATACAGAGCAGAACATCAGTATAGCTTCTGAGGCAGCCTGACACAAACCTAACAGTATAAAACAACATTGGCAGGTTTGCTCAAGAACAAAACTCATACTCTGCAAAGCGATAATTCTAACTTCCCACAACCTCAACATACTTTCACTTTACAAATAGGAGTTATGTAGAATTAAAGTTACTAACTACGTAGCTTGCCATCTAGATGTCAAATACACACATCAAATATGTAAATTTTGTCTCTAAATACATACATTTATGGCAGCTGCTAAACTAATATGGCAAGTCACTGAATTTTATCACTAAAGCACAATCTGAAATGAATTCCTTATCTGCAGTAGATTTTCAGTGATAAAAGTAAAATGATTATTTTAAGTCAGCAGAGCAGGAAGCTTTAAACTCTCTTTAAACAAAAACCTCAGCTAGTCTGTTTTTACAAATATCTATACTGTTCTGCTTCCGGTATTTGTTCAGGTGGAGACTACTAAATAGCTACTAGCACTACTAATGCCTAACCAATAACATTTATATTCAGCACATAACATTACAGGAACTCTCAGAGAAATTATTTATCATTATACAATCCTTATCAGAAATTTTTAAAATTTCAATTGTGCCACAAGGAAAACACCTTTGTCCATAAATCAGACTATTACTAATAAAAAATGGTTAAATGTCCTAAAACCTTTTCTAAGACATCTTATCACCTCACCCAAGATCCTGCTGACTTTGAAACACACTTTACAATGTTTTCAGCTTTACAGGGAACTTTGCCCTTTTATTCTACTGGTGTATACTAGTGCATACATTTTATTATGCGTGACATTTCTTTTGTTTCTGATTTATTATTTATAGATTTATTTTGTTAAAATAAAAGTCAAAACAATAGTACTGCTTTATTACTGCACAATCAACTTCACAAGAGATTACTACATTAAGAGAGAATGTACAGAGACCCTACAAATATTGAAACTGTGCATTTTCACCCTGTAACAAGAAATAAACAAAATATTTGGTTTAAAATAAGGTTATGTGACAATTATGGCCACCAGCATATGTCTGGTAGTTTGACTGAGGTCTTGTGAAGTTTTCTAGTAAAGAGTTCATTATTGATAGAAATAAAAAAGACAATATATCAGAAATTAGTAAATTAATTTTTTAAAAAATCTGTTCCTGCAAAACTTCCCCAGGGCAGGTGCTTTGGGTGCAATGTAGAGTAATAATAGAGTTTTTTTTTTTTTTGAGGGAGGAGAGACTATTGAGGTCTTTAATCCAACCCTCCGTCTATTTATCTCAATCTGTATAAAACCAAAGCACACGAGCACCCTGTAGCTACAAGATGAAATCTCTCCACTAATGTATACAAAAACCAGAAGGTACCCAAACAAATAGCCAGAAGTAAAACAACAAAAGCAAAAGTGCCTTGAAATTCATTTGTAATATTTTTCTGAAGCTCTTCAATTTCCTTTTCACCAGATAATTTTTCTAAAAAGGAAATATAACAGTTTGTTTTGCCACATTACTGTTTTTTTTTTTATAATTCATATACATTGGAGATATTTCTGCCTGCAGTAGATAAAGCAAGCATACCATTTCACTAGTTAACATTAGTTTAACTATAACATCACAGGGCAGGAGTCTAAACTTTTCAGAATGGCTGTATTTGGCTGGACCTCTTGACAAGATGAGGTGGATAATGCATACGCTTAATTACCCACAAACATTTTCCATTTGAAAAAAAAAACAATAATAATTTACCAGGTTGGCCATCTGCTCACAAACCCTACAGGAAAGAGGAAAGAGAGAAAAAGAAACTGCTCTCTTGCAGAAAATGTAAATCAATAATTTAATTTAGATTTTTGATAACTTGATATGAGGAGGAGTTATTTTTTCTTTCTTATTTAGAAACAACAGTAATGAAACCATTATTCATTTTCAGTAAACTGTTTCTAAACAAAATAATATTTTACATTTACTAAACTATACTATACCCTATCAACTGTGAACTAGTTTCAGAAAGAAAACAACATTTTTTTAAATCTTTAGAAAAAGCACTGCATGAAATATTGAGTTTCATTCAATGAAAGCAAATGGAAACTGAACAATCTCAGGCTAGTTTCTGTTTGGTACAATCCAGACATTGCCCAGTTTCCAGATGATTGCTGTTAATACACATGGAATTTCATGCAGTCAACTAAAAGGTTTCTGAACAAATCAGATTTATTAAAGGAGGCTGAGTTTGATACAGCAAATCTTACCAATGTCATTTGTATGTGTATTGCTGTTGGCTTGTATGGACAAGAGATTGTCAAGCTTTTTCTGAAAAGAAAATTATACAGAAGAAAATAGATACTGCAGATAATGTCAAAATATCGCTGCTGCAAAACTTTTTGGTCAGTGAAAAGTTCATGACCTGACTCACCCAGGTAGGTTCAACTAAAAAGGGAGGGATGGATGTTAAAAAGTGAGGACAATCTGCCAAAACAGAAAGATCTTAGTCCTTCCACAAGATCACTACAAACAACATGCCCACAAAATTAGTTAACTTTCCACTGATATCATACTATTTAAACCTACATTTCAAAAATCAGTTTACCACCAAGTTCTCCAATGAAATGCAATTCTATTCAGCTCTTTTGATGTTGGAGTTATTCTATGTCTCTGCCTATCAAAGAACCCAATATCAATTCTATGTTTATACTAATTACAGCTAAGAGACGTCATGCCAGCTATTAATAAACAAACTGTTGAAAACCATCAAAATTAATTGTTATATAACTTCTGACAGCCAGTTTAGATTAGAACTCATACTGTGCAATCCTAATATTACTGACAAATTAACAACAATTGTATGTAATAATATGATCACCAGCTTACACAGTAATATATGTAGATGTGTCTATAACTCCATTTCCTCAAATGTAACTCATATTTTTAAGTACTGTATTTTTTGGCATATAAGTTCAATACTTTTTTCTACAAGGGCCTGATCATCAACTTATACTCCACTTTGACATATATGGATGAAATCATGATACTGGAAACATGGGACACTTAAGTACCATGGGGAATTTATGTATGATTGTATTTGCATGTGTGAGTGCATGCTGACTCAGATTCAGTTACCTCCCTTAGATCTCTGTTGACCTGGAAGGCCCATGTTGTCTTCAGTCTACTCTGAGGATAATTTGTAAACAAAGACGGTTTTTGTATCACTACACGAATGCACAAACAACGCAGTCTAAATGGTTATACCGCTATACTCACTAATTTCTAAGAACTATTTCTAAGGGTTTACATAACTTGTAACACCGTACCTGTGATTCAACTTTTTATTTGATAGATAAAATTCATATCAAACTGTGTTCCATACGGATTGAGGCTTCTTTATTTCGCCTTCATTCTCTTTCTTTACCCACCTAAAACTCTTTCCTTCCCCAAATCTCTCTCTCTCTCTGATGTTATCCACCAAAGCTGCTTTGTAACCCTAACAGAAATTTTATACTATTATTACTGTACAGAAGTATGGTTGTACTATCGACTTACACACCACTTCAACTTATAACTCGAAAAATATGGTAGCTACACCTGCTTAACTTTAAATGGTCATTAGTCACCAAATTCAATGAAAAATGAGATTATAGACACAAGAAATGTTGACAAAAGAGAATCCTGAAGACAGCAACATAAAAAGTTTGCTGAAACATAATAAAAATTAGATCCCTTAAATGGTGATAAAAACTCCCAAAAATGTTAAACACAAAAAACACCACAGATAAATTCTCATAACAATAAATTCTATTCAGTAATTTGAGAGGTAAAAAAAATAAAATTTAGGTTCAATTCTAATCTTGCTGTAAGGGTCTCCAAAGGTGTCTGTGGGAATGAATTTACTCAAAATAATGTATGGCAGCATCTGCTCACACTATGAGAAAAAATGAAAGAGAGAAAGACAGCAGAGTCTCTAAGCGAAGGTTTCAAACTTACCTCAACTGTTCCTGTGGATTTTTTCCATTCTTTATACTTAGTTTTGTCAGCTTACAGATTTTCTTTCAGCTGGAAAAACAACAAACAACAAAATACACACACACACTCACAGGAAATCAATTTCCTTCAAATCAGATCAATGTTTCTGAGCTAAATTAAATAATGTCAAAAACCATGAAAACAATTTTTGGTTTTAAATGAGAAACATTAATTTTTACTGCACACGATATGTTTATAACCTGTTCAGTCAATCGAATCTCCTTTCTTTCCAAGCACAGTAAAAACTACTAGAGAACCAAATGTTTATCCATCTCCCTTCCTCTATTTCTAAAAACATTAAAACTAGCAAAATAAAAATCACAAATCCACTAAACAACTCACTTCTTGTGTTCCTTCAGGTATTCAATTTCACAATGGCATCCTGAAAGATGTACAACAAAAAATCATCAGCAAGAAAAGGGCAAAGACAAGATTAAAGTTACTATGTTGTTAAAGTTGCCTTATCCTCAAGCAGTGATATATCTTTCTATTTAGCTTTAGTTTAGACAGTTCATGTTATTGTTACCTGGCATTGCTGAGTGGACATTGACCAATGGAAAGCTGTGGTGAGGGTGTTGTTGTTATTGTTATGGTAGGGTAGGGCTGGACAGAGATGTAGGGCCAGGTTTTGGTCATTGTGCCCTGTTGTTGTTGTTGTAGGGTCCACAAGGGGACATTAAGTGATAAGGGGCCCACTGCATTGGAATTGTAGGCTTGCTATCAAAGCACTGTTAATTTGCTTTGTCCACTTGTTGGCTATTGTTTGGCAGGTAGACATTTACACTGTCCAGCTGTATCTGCCATTCCACAAACTAGGGAGAGGGTCCATAGCTTTCACCAGATTCTCAAAGGGGTCCATGACTCAAAAAAGGTCAAGAACCATTGATCTATGAGAAGTTTGTTTCTCTTTAGTCTGGTCATGAAGATTTTGCCTCACTTAACCATGTGACTGGCAGTTAATGGAAATCGGTAATGTCAGGATTTGGGGCAGATTCTGTTCAAAGTCGGAGTTAAAAAATCATGGAATTTTTTTTTTTTAATTAGAAATCTTAAACCTGCCTTGAACAATCACTTTTCTATTCCTTTGCTTATCAAATAATTTTTTTTTCCCTCACCTATTATAATTACCATTCACACATTATACATTATGCATCCTGTTGGTCTGGTTGTGAGCTTTCCTGTGTGTGTTAGGGAATTTTGTTTTTGTGTTACAATAGATAAGTTTACATCCAAAAATGTCACTGCCATTCTCTACTTAAATTTAAGATGTTCCATTCTAAATGTATGTGAAGAATATAATCCAGTCATGCATGGAACTCTGCGCAGCATCTGACTCTGCAACTCGAGTTAATTTTCTTGGGATTTTAGTACATCATTCACAATGATGTGGAAGATACTACCCGCATGGTTTGGAAAGTAGTATGCGAGCAGAGATGGAAACATCTCAGCATTAGAAATCTGGGTTCTACCTAACAAGGTAAGAGCATCCAGCATCAATGAGCATACGCCAAAAGTGTAATGTTTTCTACAAGTGCCTAGTGCTGAAGCAATCATTTAAAACCATTTATCCAAAATGGATTGCTAATTAGCAGGACCGCCAAATCATTTGTCCAAAACATTCAACTACCAGATCCTCAGTTAAGATGTACTGTCTGCTTCTAACAGAAAGTTCTTTGACAAATCCATCAAATGAAGCATTTTAAAATTGGTTATAGTAGTTATAATAAAAACTTAATCAAGTGCAATCAGTTTTCTTTACATTTGTAAAGTCAGCTGTTAATTTAAAACATTTTAAATTTCATTTACATATGCATTGCTTAATTATTCAATAAATATTTAATGCAAATTTATGGGAAAGACTTTATTCACTATTTTCTACCTAAAATTTTGTGGCTTCAACAAAATGTATAAAAATGAGACTCTTTTACTTGTTCTACCAGTAATAGGACTTCAAAAGTTGTTCCCCACTAGGATACCACCATATTTTCTTGTGATTACTTGTATCCACCAACAGAGATAAATATTAAATATGAAAGATCTAGTTTTTTTTCACAAATGACACATCAAACCTGGAGATCTTTCTTTTTCTTTCCATATTCATTTGGTACAATAACTTTCTTCACTATGACCACAATATTTCCTCACTAATTAGCACAAGTAATAGTAATTAACCATGACATCAACATGTTTTGCTTTTTTTAAATCAAAACTGCTGTAAAACTAATTCTCTGAAATATTCAGTTCAAACCCCAGAAAATCTAACTTCAGTGCTGCATTGTAAAAGATTTTTTTTTTTTCAAAATTGCATCTATCTAAAAGCAACCAACACAAATTTCTATATGATTGTATTTGCATGTGTGGGTGCGTGCTGACTCAGATTCAGTTACCTCCCTTACATCTCTGTTAATTCAGAGATATCAGCATTATTGGACTATAACTATTATTATTTCTTCTGGCAGTTGATTAATGTGCAGCATTTATTTGCAACAAGATAATAACCGTAAGCACATTTCTTAATTATGCAGACAATGTGTGCATATAACAGGATCCCCCCCCCCCAGAACATAGTTTGGCCACTAAAATCATCTAATTTATCACCCATAAAATTTTTAGGTGATGAACGACAAAAACGTCAGGAAAATGATGCCACATAACACAAAACGGCATAAACTCAACATCATCATCATAATAATATTTGCCAAAGTTACTTCATGGACTCCCAAAAATTTGCAAAGTTGTTATTCGAGCAAAAGGCAGAGGGAGTTACTTTGATGAAGCAAAGGTTTAAGTCACAAGTTTATTATTTTATTTCTTTTGCATCCATCTACTGAATCTTACATTCACTATTATGGTGAGAAATGAATAAAATGGTGATATTCTCTGTAGATAATTGTTCCCACATTTGTGTTTGCTTCAAACCTTTTTGCCAGTAGTTCACATATAACTATATATGAGGATACAAACAATATACACCCTGATGTATTCATGAATTATAAAATATATATATAAAATATTAATGGTGATTTCAGGTCTGAAAATTATGGTTCTGTTAAACTGTTAAAAGTGGGGTTTAGTTTGTTAGAATTTAATTATTTAAAAAACAACAAACAATGTTCTATGCAGACAGGGAAGGTAGGCAGGCAGGTAGGTAGACAGGTAGGAGGTAGGTAGGTAGGCAGGTAGGTGGGTAGGGGTAGGCAGGTAGGTAGGTAGGTAGGTAGGAGGGGTAGGAGGTAGGTAGGTAGGTAGAAGGCCTTAAGGCTGAAGGCAGAAGAAGTAATTTTTATCCTGATCCATTAAGACATTTTTTCCATTTGCCAGATGTAATCTGATAATTACAGTACACGGTAATACACGGGCTCATTAGGCCATAGTCAGTACAGTACTCTTACCTCTCCACCACCACAAAACAGTCGGTGTATCACCTACAACAACAAAACTCCACCATCTTCTAAAAGTATTGTATTTCTCAACTCCGAGTCCAACCGGCTCTCGGCGGTTTCCTGTTTTACCGTCGTAAAGTAATAATATTTCTTTAAATATAACAAACAACTCACTGTATGTAGAAGTGAAATATCCCATCGCCGACGAATACCGACAGATAACCGCAGTAAAATCGCCACAGGGACAAACGACGCCATCAATTACTTCAACACAGGAATTCATTCTCGATGGCCGTCGTCCTCTGGATTCCGTAATAATCCCCGTCCTCCAAGCCAAGATATCGCTGCATTACCATCAGCACCCGTATCTATAACCAATCAGTCTGTGTAATCGGTAATCTCCATCAGTAATTTGTCGGTTATTAAGCAAAGTACGGAACAATCTGCTGCTGGAGCTCGTGGACGACCACGAGGAAACCGAGTTTTAAGTGAAATTTAAAATTTAGGACGGAAAAACCGCCCCACACTTTACAGTGATATCATCATCATCATCACTGGTGATGAGAGACTAACATCGACAACGAAACCAAACCGGTCAGGGACCCAGTCCGCCCGCCATTGTAGCCGCCGTCGTCTGCCCGGCCGGCCGGCACCTTCACCACCCACCACATCACATCACCGTCGGCTAACTCCTCCATCAATTACTCCTCCGGTTAATTTCACAAGCCAGCGAGATAATGTACTCGTAAGGAGAGACAAACCTGAGAGTTTAGAAGGAGACTCGCAGTCCGTCTCCAGTTCTTCTGCCATCCAACTACACGACCTTTAACCTAAACATGGCGCCATTTTCCGCGGGGAGACATCACTGCACTCAAAATCTATACTCTGAATAATATTTGTCTTATTTTTAAGTTAGAATTTTATTAATAATGTTTAAAATATACGTATAAAATTTTAAAAATTTAGTAATTCAATGTCAGCCTTAAATTTAATGTTCAATCCATATTTCGTTCCAAAGTAGTTTTGGCTAAAACCCTGTAGTTCTAACATACACAGGGACCGTTCATGTTACAGAAAACTGGGCGATGTGAAGTAAAATATCTTAATGCATTAAAAAAAAAAATCTTTCTTTTGTCTGTAAACATTCAAATTAGTCTTCAGTATCATTGTAGTAGGAATAGTGGAGGTATCTAAAATAATATTTGTTAGATGTGGTTGTAGATGTTTTCTGATTATGAAAATTATTCTCGTAATTACCATTGAAGGAAAACACTGTATTTTACATTGGGCAGTGAAAATATCGTAGCAATCCTAGTACCTAGTGAAGCAATTTTTTTATATTTCAGACTTCAGCCCTTAAAATGAAGCGGCAACAAAATATACTAGAGTTCATGCAAAAAATCCCAAGAACTGAAAGTTCAAAGGAAGAGGCCAGTGAGGATGTAACAGTAACACAGCCATCTTTGATGAATGATACTGATGAAACTTCTGCTTCTGATACTGTGCCACCTACAGATGAGGCAGATGCCGCATCATCTCTTCCAGACTGCTGGAGTATGAAGCAATATGAGGAGTTCCCAAAAAAATATGATGGATTGATTGTTCATAGCAAGAAACTTGGTTGTGATCACTGTGCCAAATTTGATTCCTTAAACATGAAGGGAATTCACGTGTCAATTGAATGGGGAAGCTGCAGTGTTGAAGCCTCAGGGAAGGATAAAAAAACCATCCAAAGCATCTCTCAGGAAAAAAATGAAAGAGCATTTTTCATCAAAGGCACATAGTGTTTGTGTAAAGCAACTACAGGATCGTGCAGATGATGCAATTACAAAATGCATTGATAACACGAACCAGAAACATTTTGCCTCTACATGCAGAGTTTTCAATACGGTCTACAGTTTAGCAAAAAGCAGCAGGCCATTTTCTGATGCTGAAGATGAGATTGAGCTTCAAATAAAAAATGGAGGAGTTGACATGGGTGTTGGACTTCATTCTCGCAAAACTGCTGTGAAATAGTTGATCACATTGCAAAGGAGATAAAAAATTAAATATTTACCAAAATTATTGAACAAAATTTAAAAATCTGTGACATCGTGGATGAAGCTTCAACCATATCTAGTAAGCCTGTGGTTATAATTTTTTTGAAGATTGTGATCTATCACCAACAATTTTCTTTGATTTGGTCGAATTGGAAGGACAGGGAGCAGAAAACAATATACGCATCTTTGTTAAAGAGTTTGCACGATGGTGGATTTGATAATAATGAATATTTGAGAAATAATTTGATTGCTTTGTTTCAGATTGGGCAAGTGTAATGCTTGGCCGCAATTCTAGGGTAGGCATTAGACTTAAAAATGATTTTCCTAACATTGTCATTTGGCATTGTTTAAATCATTGTTTGCAACTTGTTCTGGACGATTCTGTCAATGATATAAAACAAGTGAATCACTTCAAAATATTCATGGATAAAATCTACACAATCTTTCACCAATCAAACAAAATCCAAATGCAACTCTTCAAAATTTCAGAAGAACTTGGACAACAAATTCTGAAGATAGGTAGAGTTCTGGGACCAAGATGGCCTGCTTGCAGTCTAAGATCTGCACTGGCTGTGTGGTGTGCTTATCCAGCATTGTACAAATATTTCTCTAGTGAAACAAAACATTCAGGGATAGGTGCCCGTCTTTGCAACAAGCATTTCTTGGATGATTTGGCACTGATGATAGACATACTGCAAGAAATTTCCTTACTTTCTAATGCCCTTCAAGCTAAGGTTTAACTTTGCCAAGAGATGAAAAACTAATAAAAAGGTCCATTAAGGCATTTGAAATGCTCAAAGAACGTAAGGGAACCTTTGAAAAGGAAATTGCTGTCAGAGTTGCTTCAGATGCCTTTAAAGATATTCAGTTCGTTGTGAAAACAACAAAGTTGTTAGCCTTCCTCGTCAAAAGCTACTGGAGGAGTGATAGAAAATATGGAAAACAGGTTGATGGACTGTGATCATTTAATATCAAAGAACAATGAACAAGAAAATGACAACAAAATTCATGAACTGATGAACTTGCTTGAGCCACATTTGTGGAATACTGAGGAAGTTGTTGTACCCAGGAAAGCTGCAGAAGAAAAACTGAGTGAATTCAGTGAATTTTTCCATCATGAAATCAGCATTAATGATTTCCGTGACTATGTGGAAAATGTCCTACAAAATTCCCACAACCCTGCGATTCCTCAAAGTGTACAAAAGGCTAAAAATATTGTCAGTACTATTGCTGTCAGTTCTGCAGAGGCAGAAAGAGGTTTTTCAAGAATGAATATTATATATTCAGATAAAAGAGCCGCCTTACAGTTGAGAATGTAGCAAACCTTATGACAATTAATCTGATTGGCCTCCCATTGGACTCATGGGATGCCAATCCTTCGGTCAAAACATGGCTTAGAAAAAACCACTCTGCTGATGACAACAGGGTCAAACAAAAGAAAGCTAAAGACATTGATGACAATCAAGTGGCTATTTGGAAATTTTTAAAGTGAAAGATTACAAATGTTAAATTAATAAAAGACTCAGGTAAAGAATTTTGTTATTATTTTTTTTGCCAAAATGGTAACATTCAATGGAAATGCAGCAAACACTATAGTAAAGTATTTTATTTTTACCTAGCTCAGAAAGATGAATACATAAAATCATAAACTTTATAAACAGTAATATCTATAATTAATAATAATTCAAAAAGCACAAGCAATCAAACATGTATATGCATAGATATATCTTCGTATTACTTAGTTCATTAACTATATAATCTAATATAGAGTCTCTTTGATGTTATTTAGTGATGCTTTAACCATTGTTTAGACATTTTAATTTGGGAAATAATTATAATTAATAATTTGATTTGCTAACGTGTAGAACACGGCAGCCCAAAGATCAACCTTTGGACCTATGTCTGGCCAAACCGACAACATGCTTTCTGTGAGAGAGAGAAACAGTTGTTAAAATATTTGAATCCCACCGCTGGGTATAGTACATATGATAATGTAGCCAACCTCATGTTACAGGACAAGTTCTCCTTGTTTTATATTTTAAAAAATCAGCAATAATTTTGTTTCATTGACATTATTTACTTTTTAATTTCCATTTATTATTCATTCATTGTGTAATACGAATATCTGCCTCATTCTCTAACTAAACTCATCTCGAAGCTGTCATTGCATATTTTAAATAAAACTTAAAACAGATGACTAAATGAAAACATCTGAATCACAGTATCACCACGCCACGTTTCCGTCCCCTCCCCAATCCTTGCTGCCTGATGGAAGTTTAAGGTCTGACAATTTATAAGGCAGTTTTGAAAATCAAGGTTTGACTGTGTAACAGAGAAGTTTGCCATAGCTACGGCACACCTTTCGGTAACAGTTCTTGACAGTCCCTTAGCAACATCCTGGTTGTTCCACATGTAACTGTTTCTGATAGTGTGTCTGTCCTACATTTCAAGGCAGATTAAAAGGGTTACAACAGGATCACGAAATGCCCATTGTAGCAGATACACATCATCCACTTTTTAATTCAGAATACAGAAAAATTAACTGGGATAGTAACAGAAAAGTTAGGAGATAAATCAGTTCAGTCATAAAATAGATAGGGGAAAGGGAGAAATCATTGAAAAGAAACGGGAAGAAGACAAACTAGTTAGGACAAAAGATCACTATTTACAGAAATGATAGAGAAATAATCGAGATAGTCAAAGAATATGGAGAAGAGTTTAATCTCATTACAGAAAAGATATCAGGCTAATGAATGAAAAAGAGCAGAAATCAGGAAATTTGTCTGATCATGAAGATAAATGATAAGATATCAGACAGGCAGAGAAAAGAGGGAAAAAAAACCGGCTAGTCACAGAAAGGGAAGCCAGCAGGCTAGTTGCATAAAAGGGAGATAAAATCAGGTTAATCATAAAAATAAGTGAAGAAATCAAGATAATCATTAAAAAGATATGAAGTTAGTTAAAGAAATCAGTCAAAAAGCATAGAAAAGAAGAAAAGGTAGAAAAAAACCAGGCCAGTCACAAAAATATCATATACATCAGTAATGACAACGAAGAGGGAGAAGCCATCGAGCTGATCATAGGAAAAAATCAAAGATTTCGCTGTCATCAGAAGGAAAATGGCGAGAGAAATAAGGCCGGTTACAGAAAAGATAAAAAGGATATCTATCCCTAGTCATACAAAAGATAGGAAAGAACAATCAATAATCTTAAAATGGAGAGAGAAAATATCAGACTAATCACAGAAAATGTAGAATATATCAGACTACTTATGGAAAGTATGCTGAAAAAATTAGGCTTGTCAAGAAAGGATGGAGAATAAATCACGCTAGTCAAAGAGAAAAAGAACATTAGACTTCAGACATCAGACAATTGATAAAAGAGAGAGAAAGAGAAATCTGATATATAGCAGAAAAAAAGAAGAATTTTCTAAATTAGAGAGAAGGAAGGAATCAAGCTAATCATAGAAAAGTGAGAGAAGAAATTAGAAAAGAAGCAATGCTATAGAAGTCAAGCCAGGCAGAGAGAAGACAGTAGTCTGAATCATGTAAGCAAACTGAATTTAATTCTGATCTTAATTACCACTGAAAGTTATTATCTACTGGCTGATGTTTCTTAGAGAAGATATTCCAAATGTTAATTCACACATACTTAAGTTTCAGACCTATTACACCACATTTCATTAAACCTTCACCTTACCATTTTGTGTTTGCTGTACTACAGCCTTTTTAAAACTAGAGAGTAATGATCTCTATAGGTTATATTTTCACTGGAATTTTAATGAAATTATTTGCCTGTTAATGTTCGCTGTATGAATATAGTCTGTTTATTAAAAATTGTTACTATCAGATTCTTGAGCTAATAACCAGAATAAAATGACAGACATACTATCTTAGAATCCATGTTTGAGAAACTGACGACCAAAATGTGAATACCAATATAATTCCAAGCTTCTTGAAACATTTCGGCAACAGATTTTGCATTCTTTATCCGTTCATAAAAGATCGCTCTCATTACTTTATCACTTTAATTCTATTAACTATATGGCAAAAATAAATATAAACAAATATTAACAGAAAAGCATTAACAAGTCAGTAAGGAGTATCCATAAGAACCAAATATTTCACAGTTTACTTTCAGACTGATAAACTCGAACAACATTTTCAATGATTTAGAAAATAATTCCTACCTTTAGGATTTTTGTAATTTTTTCTAACAAATTCTGTTTCTTACAGTGTTGCTACAACTTTTCTCACATAAAATAATAATATATATATATCCACAAAATATGGTGAAGATATCAATCATTAGACAGATCATAACTATAATGTGTAAAGGCAACGTGAATTCGATTTAATTAATACCTAAAAATCAAACGTTCTTCACATGGAATATTATTTCTTATCTCATACTCTTCTTTTACAGTACAAAACTGGAATGACAACCATGAGAATTCTTCTGACTCGACCCACTGAAAATCAACCCTAATATAAATGTGTTCTATATTTGTTTGCCACCTATGATAGCAATATAGTAAATTAACCTCTAAAATTCATGAAATTAATGATGTAACTAAAAAGAATGTGATTCCATAGAGCCGGATATTTCATCACATTTAGCGCTACACCAGTTGATTTACTAAGTGCAATATTTTAGCAGGCAGTTCAGTTATTTACAGAAAGTAATTCCTATACAAGTAAAATTGTATTTACTCCTGACCCACAAGTTTTAGAAAACTACATAAATTTATTCAAAAATTAAAGCATATAAAAATGTTTTTGTTCATAATCAATAATATTATCATGAATAACAAGTATATACAACTATATTTTATATAATGTTTAATGTCTTTGTTTACATTTTTGACAATTGCAACAACAAAATGCCAGGCATCCAGATATCAACCAGAGGCCGGAGCCAGTAAGGTTAGCTGGCTGTGTTTGTGCTATGATGGTGGACACTCATCTAATGTGGCACTTTAAAAATACATTGTTTGCAACTACTGCTACAAGGCTGGTCATATTGGCTCAGCTTACACATCTGAAACGGAAAGGGGTGGGTGGGGAAAGACAAATGCAAAACCAACTTCCTCAATACTAATCCTGGCCTACAAGAATTAATGAAACAAACCACCCTGTCATCTAGAGCTCTCAGTTGTTTGACCCTTTCCATGTTAGTTTGGATAAATAGTCTGAATCAGTGTTGATTATAGTTGACAGTTGGGTGAAATGTGGAGATGGACATTGGCACTGTTTCTCTCAATTATTAGCCAGGCAGCTTTCCAGAGCCTATGGGGCAAGTGAGCAACCCCATTTTTGCTTGACCAATATACCCGCAAAATACAGCCCCAAAGATCTTATCTCATCATTGTAACCTATTAAAATTAATACATAATCCACCAGTAAAAATGAAGGAATACTTCAAATGTCTACCATTCAGCCTTTATTCCATGTTCTTCTTGCATCCACAAATAAAAATGAAGCAAAATTGGCAAATGTGGACATTTCTGATGGCATTAATGCTATGTATTATTTGTAGACTAATGGAATTACATATCACCTTGGTTTCATAATCTGAAAAATGCAATATCAGCATTTAAAGTTCATATTATTCTTTTGTTACTTTTATAATAATAAAGATAATATATTTACATATCATTGGTTTTGCTGACTTGTCAATGATACCTTTATAGCTAGAAAAATGAATTATAGACTAAAATATCAATAACTAATCAGACATTTAATGTTTTTAATTAAATCTTTTATTTAAAACATTTTCAAGTCAACCATAAGGAAAAACAGAACCAAAACTAAAGACAACATTTTTAAAAAGTGCACAAAACAAAATAATAAATTCCTTAAATAAAGTCATGGCATGGACATTTTTCTAAAAAGTCTTCAAAAACAATACATATATCACCTTAAAATTTATACATTAGAAACCAAACTACAACAATTTTACAGGTAAACATGAGACTAAAGCCTCTTTTTAAAACATTTCCTGATGTGAAGTAGCTTCGGTTCTCTAAAACAGAACAGAGAATCCAATTTTCTGTTTCTAAAACTATTAATTTATATTTCTTCAAGGTGGCTTGAGACAGTGCACTTCTGCTGCTGGTAAATAAGGTTTTGAATTCTGTAAGTAAAAAGCAGTTTTGGTTGTTGTACCCAGCCTATCTATGGAGTGAAGCCAAACTGGTGTGCGTCCATCGCTGTCTCCGCAAGTTCTCTCGTGTGGCAGGTCCAATGTTATTTCAAGCAGAAAGCCCCAGTGGCAACAGTTCACCTGCCAGTCCCTGTCCGCAACAGCATCCAGTGGCCTAAAGCAAGCGCAAGTCATTGCTGCAGCTGGCAAGCCAGCGGGGTGATAGGGAGCCATATGGTTGTTAATGTAAATAGTTGTGGACTGCTGCCTAAACAGAATTGCCATCAGCAAATATACCCCTCTGATGACCACCTTCATGGATCAGAAAAGATGAAAGTCAGACTTACTATAATCAGGTGGATGTTGTTCTGTAATGATGCACAACAATGCTGCCATACTCAACTACCCAGTACCACGCAGTTATCTCTCAAAAATCCAGCACAGTAAATATGACAGATTTTGAAAAAGCCAGGCTCTTTTCAGGCATATATATCCACACAACCATACATAGTTCATTTACTCTATATTTTTTGAATTACCAATTTCATGGTAGCTGAGGATAATATTCTCTTTTCAAGCATCAAATATTTCTCAACTCATACAATCAGGAGTCAAAGGTACACCAGTTTACAATCATTTAGACATACGATAGATAGGTCCATTGGCTATGGTGCTTCCAATGAACTGACTTCAGTATAATACAGACACAGATAAGACAGATTAAAGCTTATCTACAATTCAGTGGTAGAGATGCAGTATTCAGCATCCATGACAATGAAAAAACAAAACCACCATCATCAAATGTACAATAGTTTTTGTTATCATTTAATACTACACTTCTATTTTGCCCTAAACATTTTGTTTAAAACTAATAGTAAATACATTATTTATTAACAATTTATGATTTCTGTGTTCTCAACAGATTTTTCTAACAGAGAAGGCTCCTGTAACACCACAACCCGTGGAAGTTAAGGATCCAGAGGACATCACAACCTCTGAAGCAATAGCTCCAGAGGAAGGTGTCCAGGCCCCTGTGAGAGATAAAGGCGTGAACTCCTCACCCCCCAAATAGCCAAAAATCAAGGAGACGAGGCCCCAAGCGGACCAGCCCTGAATCTAACCCACCCACACCACCAAAAAGGGAAATAACGGAAGACAGATGGGCACGCTCGCTGGAGGCCCCTCTCCGACACTTTTTAGAATCAGTCACAGCCCCCCCCCCTCTATCTGTCACACTGACTCAGGGGGTTGATGGCATGGAAGTGCCCACCCGAAAAGGTGCCACTTTCATTTTGGACAGATCTTTAGGATACAACTCTGTGATGCCCCAAGGACGATGAGCCAGGTTTAGCGATCACGTGAACACTTAGCTTATTTTCCCCCTTTTCTCGGTGAGCTTTAGTTTACCTGCCAACTGTAAGTTATTTAAATACTTCTGTCCTTATTCTGTTTGTTCCTATCTCCACTTAGTTTCCTTTACAGTTGTTTGTATTTTTTAGAACTTAATATTTAAAAAAAACGATGGAGCCTCAATCATCAACCTCCTCAGCAGGTTCCAGCTGTGCCAGAACGGCTAGACAAAGGAAGGTAGGGGCTAGCAATAATAATTTGAAGGACTATGAGGACAATGGAGGAACACAGGACCCGTCCAACCCTCGGAATCTAAATTCCGAGAAGAGCAGCTCGCTCTTCCTCCAGGCCAACAAAGCGGTAAGTTGCCTGGAAGTCGGGAAAGCGTCGCTCGATGCCCAGACTCAGCGAGAAAGTCGTGCAGTCATTCCAGCTATGGAGGGCCATCGAGATGCTGGATTAATCTCGACCAAAAGCCTCTCCATTAAC
Source organism: Nautilus pompilius (assembly GCA_018389105.1). Lineage (NCBI taxonomy): Eukaryota > Metazoa > Mollusca > Cephalopoda > Nautilida > Nautilidae > Nautilus > Nautilus pompilius. Next base: position 38,954 of record JACATO010001933.1, read on the forward strand.
GGAATAAACTATACTGTAAGAGGGCACCAGTCCCGTGGTCCGGGTAAAGGTCCGCGGACTGCCCCTGGCCATGTGTGGAAAGGTAATCGTACCCTTGAAGTACGATGATTTCCTGAGTATTCCTCTCAGGACAGAGGAGCGATAAAATGATTCTCCGGGAGCCTATCCCTAGAAGAACCAGAGAAATGTCGGACATATTCCTTCTCGGTGGTCTACAAAGACCAGCCTACAGAACCACCGTTTTGTAAGATCTGCAAAGAAAGGGGGCAGGTGCACCGATGGGAGTTCCCAGAGCACTGACACCCCTAAAGATAAGGATCCTCCAAAGGAGCCCTTGGAGGAGAAAACACCACAGACGACTCAACCTGTGAAAATTTGGCTCCAACAGATCAACAACCCGCGGAGGACGCCATAACCCCTCCAACTTCAGCTCCAGAGGAAGATAACCTGGCCTCTGGAAACAGTAAAAACGTTGAGGAGACATCAGTCCGCCCTGAAGCTGCTCACCCAAAGAGCAGCAAATCCAAAACTAAGACATCCAAATGCCACCCAAAAGGTAGGCGAGGAAAGTGGGGTTTTGGATGCGTTTGCCGAAGACGTTGCGCCATTAATTCGCAAAACCGGGCCAGGATCTGGTTGATGGCTTCTCGGCCTTCTCTGGCTAAGATCAACTAGATTTTTCCTAGAAAAGACGAGGACGTCCCACTCGAAGCGGCACCGCCACGGTAGAGTTGGTTTTTGGAGTGCTCTCCACTTTGTCAGCGAAAGGTAAGTGCGGTTACACTAACCCAGCCCGTAGCTCAACATTTACACGTAAATAGTAATTCCCTCGAGGAAAAATTAACTCTCGCATATTGTTAGTTAGATATCTTAGACTTCTTTTCAGGTTTAGATACAGGTGGCATTTGCGTAGGTAGGTTAGATCTGTCCCTTTTTTCTCTTTTCAATACATCGCGTAGTATAGACACCACCTGCCATATTGTAATTTGTAAGCCTATATAGGCATATCGGAGACTGGTCTTTATAGAGTTAACGTCCCCCCACCATTTCCACCAAATCTCCACATAGGTCTCTATTTATAGTTAAGGTTATTTTTATCTCTCTCATAGTTTAGAAGTGCGTGACTTAATTGTAGGTCCCCCCTCCCCTCCTCCTCATTCAGCGTAGTCAGCCATTTTGTTTTTAGCTCATCCACGCACGTGGTAACTTTTAGCTTCGCGCCCGTCTGTCTGTCTTGTTGCTCTCTTCTCGTGCTCGCCGTCGCCTAGGAGGCCGTGTTACAAATAAAGTAGCCAAATAGGCATTAATCCCAGCAGCACAACTTAAATTTCAGATAACGCGCCGTTAACACCCAGTTAGCTCGGCTTTGCCGAAAACACACATCGCCACGTGCTCGCGGGCACCGGCATTCTTTTGTATTAACTGTTAGTCTTCGTATTGTCTTTGTTGCTGTATATCATTTCCGTTCGACCTTACTTATCCTTCCCACTCTATCTATACCCTCTGTAGCGTCCTACCCCACCCCCCCCCGTTTCGCTGTCCCAACCTTTCTTCTCTCTAACCGTTCCTTCCATCTTTTAATCCACCCCCATCCCACCTCTCTAGTCACCATCCGTCCTTCCTTCACCTCCTAACCTCCCTCTTTCGCCCTACTCGACTCTAGTAGGTGCTTATTTCGGGTTTCTCTAGCCCGCAAAAGCGATGGAGCCCCAACCATCGACATCCACGCCCATGAGCTACGCTCGGGCCGCCGCGCCGGCCACTCAAGCTCCTCGCGAGCTGCCGGAGGGAACAGGGGCCAAGAAAGGAATTAAACCCTTCGGCCAATTCCTAGAAGAGCTAGCTCTAAACCCCGGCCACCCAAAAAATCTCCTTTTTGAGGATAAGAGCTCCCTCTTTGTGGAGCCAAGTAAAAACCGCTATGCGGATGACGTAGCCCACGCACTCCATCGAGCGGGGCTATCCAACAACGTACGCGCCGTCATACCTGGGTACGGCGGCGCCACAGAAATCATCTGCATTAGCAATGCAGCGGCTGAATATCTCAGCACGAAATGCCTCACAGTCAAAGGCGAGGCATGCGCCATGCGGGGGGCCAGCCCGGTCTCCTGGATTAAAATCCGCGGCCTGCCACTCACCACAGGCTGCGCAGTCCCCCAGCAACTGCTGGAAAAATACGGCACCATCCTAGTGCCGTTCAAATACGACACCATCCCCGGCCTCCCCTTCCTGTCCGGCCAGAGAAGCGGGAAAATGCTCCTACGGGAGCCAATTCCCCGCCGAATCAGGGAGACTGTAGACGGGAAGGTATATTCCTTCTCAGTCTACTACAGGGAACAGCCCCAACAACCGCCCTACTGCCGCGTATGCAGAGTCACGGGCCACACAGCCCACAGCTGTCCAGCAGGGCAGCAACAACCAACTAACGAGGCGTCGCCCCACCAACCACAACCTCTCCCAACAAGTGAAATAAACAACACCACCACCGAAACTACTGAACCTGCTGCTCCCACAGCAGAAAAAACTATCGAACAACCCTCCCCAAAACAAACAGAAACGGAGAACAAACCGACACAAGCCACCATCCCTAAGGTGGAACCGGTAGAAGCCCTACCAACCATCCCAAATGAACCAGAAATGGTCGTACTCAGTGACGGGGACGAAAACTTCACCCCAGTACGACCACGAAAGAGGAGGGCAGGGAAGAGAACAGTACGCGAATCTCTTCCCGCCACCCCACCACGAGAAAAAGAAAGGAGAATGACAGAGGCTCGCCGAGCCCGATCCCTAGATGCCCCGCTTCGACGCCTCCTGGAGGTCTGCAGCGAGGCTCCCAAGCTGGAACTCCCAGCAATATCAACAACCACAACAACCGCCCGCAGTCACACTGATCCGGCTCAGGGAGCCGATCACATGGAAGCGTCCGCCTAGGCGGTGCCGCTTCATTTTGGACGGGCACAAAACCCCCAATTTCGAAGTAGGGTAACCAGAACTGAGATGTGATCGATTTAAGATCATGCGTAGATTGGAATTTGTCTCCCTCAACTTACGAGGGATCAAATTCAATCGCCACTGGAACTCTTTTCTCGATCAACTTGAAAACTCCACACAGCCCCTCATAGCATGCCTCCAAGAACTACACCTAAACTCACAACACGAGATAGGCAGGCACTTCGCTAACTGGACAGGGTGCATGCTCACCAGCCTCGACTCCTCCGGTAGAGAAAAAGGTGTAGCTATCCTTTTCCACCATAGTTTAAACGTAAGGTTAGAACACTCTTACAGTGATAACGACGGTAGGATCGCGATCGCCAGTTACCAAAACGAGCTCCAACGACAAGTGATGACAGTATCGCTATACGCTCCTAACGTGGCGAAGGAGCGGGCGGCGATCTTTCAGAACTTCAACGACAGGCTAGAAACTGAACTTAGGTCATACCCCGCCGACGATATTTATATCCTAGGTGACTTTAATTGCGTACCCTCCCACGAATTAGACAGGCAGGGTCCTGACATTAAAAGTAGGACTCATCTGGTCGGCGAACCGCATCTGCGAACCATGTGTTCCAGGTTCGACCTCGCCGGCGCCTTCAGATTTAAACACCCGGACGCGAAAGCGTACACGCACTACAGCAAGAAATATCAGGTAGCCACTAGAATAGACGGGCTGTACGCTTCTAAACATGCCCTTAGACAGCTCCAGAGCGTCTCGCACAACGCCATCCCATGGAGTGACCACTGCCAGGTTCAGGCCGTCTTCACGGTCCAGGCGAATACCAGAGGTCCCGGTGTATGGAAGCTCAACAACGCTGTTCTGACTGAGTCAGAATACGTCGAGAGCATCCAATGCATCTGGGAGGACTGGTCCCTTCGCAGGGCCGAGTTCGCCGACCCCATGGAGTGGTGGGACGCAGGTAAGGCTAGACTAAGGCAATTCAGTAAAAAATACTGTCAGGCGCGCAGCGCATACCAGCAATACGTAGAAGCTAGCCTAAAAGCAGACTTAAAAGCAGAACTAACCCAGGCCGCAATAGGATTAGATAGGACCGGTTCTATTAAAGCCATTCAAACCGAGTTAGACAACCTGCAATTAAACAAAACGGAAGGCGCTAGAATTAGAGCCCGAGTACCGGCTATGAACGGGGAAGGGAATAGTCGGTCCTTCCGTGGTTTAGAAAAATCCAAGTCAGATAAGCGATCTATAAATAAACTGATAAACCAAGACGGCCTCATCATCTCCGACATGGAGGAAATACTTAGGGAAGAGTCTCGGTACTATAAAGAACTTTATAGTAAATCGGACACATGTCCGGTAGCTCAGGACGAACTCTTGGCGTGTCTAGAAAATAAACTAGACCCCCTAGACGCCGAACTCTGCGAAGGACCCCTAACCATCCAAGAAATAAAACAGGCCATTAAGGCCTCAAATAATGAAAAAACCCCAGGAAATGACGGCCTTACGCTGGAATTCTATAAAAGATTCGAATATCTTCTAGCTAAGGACCTGACAGACACTGCGAATAGCGCACACAGTAAGGGGGCTCTCTCGGAATCCCAGCGTGTCGCCACGATCACTTTGCTCCCGAAGGGAGGTGACGCGGCGCGCCTGGAAAACTGGAGGCCCATAAGTCTCCTAAATAGCGACTATAAAATAATAGCTAAGGCGTTAGCCAACAGGCTAGCAAAAGTCTTAGATAAAATCATAGGTGCCGAACAAACCTGTTCAGTCCCCGGCAGGAGTATCACCGATACCCTCCAACTGTTCAGAGAAATCACTAGTAGATTAGACACAGAAAGTTCCATAGGTATCATGTTAGCCGTAGACCAAAAGAAAGCCTTCGATAGGATAGACTGGAACTTTCTCTTTAAGACACTAAAAACCCTCGGCTTCGGGGAGTACTTTATCCGTTTCATCCGCCTCCTCTACACTCTTCCTTCCACTCAGATCCTCCAGAACGGCTTCACGTCACCGTCGTTCCACCCAACCAGGGGCATCCGTCAAGGATGTCCCCTCAGTGCCATGTTATACATCCTGGCTGCGGAACCGCTGGCGGCGTACATCAGGAAGACGAACACCATCACAGGCATCGAGGGAACAAAACTCCAACAATATGCAGATGACCTGACACTGCTACTACGAAACGAAGATAGCCTCCGCGGAGCCCTCGATGCCTTGGAGCTATACGAGCGAGCCACCGGAGCCAGTATCAACAAAAAGAAGACGCAGGCAGCATGGCTGGGGGGCACTAGCGGACCCCTGGAAAAAGATGGCCTCAAATGGGTGGACGACCAGATTAAGCTTCTGGGGATCTACTTTCCGACTAACCACACCGCAGACACTCGCATGAACAACTGGAATCCCACTGTCAACCAAATCACCGCTCAACTAACCGCATGGTCTTCTCTCAACCTCTCTTTCTTCACCAAAACCCAACTCATTCAGACCTATTCTATTCCCAAAATCCTTTAAAATCCAAGATAATCGCGATGCCAGGTTGGGCGCGCACCTCCATAGACGCCGAGTTTGACCGGTTTCTGTGGCAGGGGCGCAAACACCTGGCCAACAAACAAATAACTAGACTACCCCCCCGAAGCCAAGGAGGGCTAAACCTTCCAAACATAGAGAGCATAAACGGTGCTCAACAAATAATGAACATAGTGAATATCATAAGGAACGTAGACGTTAGACCAAAATGGCAAACTCTTTTCCTCGATAGGTTAGCCAGGGCATACAGAATCCCGCATGGACTGCATGCTCTAACCGCGAAACTAAAACTATATAGAGTACAGAAAAACATACTTACCGACTATCACGTAACTGCCATGACTAACTGGGTAAAATCGGACATCAACATCAACGGTACTGAGGTAAGCTTAGGACCACACAAAGTTGACCTCGAAAAGTTGTCTCAGCGAGATGTCTACTTCTCCCTGGCGTCACGACCTATTCAGGAACCGGACTACAGGGGGGAAGTGGCAGAACGCACTCAGCTCAGGCCCGCTTCCATGGGATCGGATATGGATTTCTTCCATCAACCGCCTCGTGGACGGGTACACGGCTGACGTCCACTGGAAGACCCTCAGACACGTTCTCCCCACTAGGGAGAACAAATTCAAATGGAAATTAATTAACTCACCAAAATGCCTCCACTGCAAGGAGGACGACGACACGGTACTACACTGTATGTTCTCGTGTCCGAGACACATAGAGCTGTGGTGCCTAGTCCGCGATCTGATCTTTACCATTAGAAGTCACCGGGACAAACTTACTTTGTTCTGGCGCATCTTCGGCTTTAACCACAGAACTAAAAAGGACTGCCTTTCGAACTTTCTGGTCTTCACCGCTCAGCGGATTATTTGGGGTAGCCAGAAGGCTTTAGAGGGCGACCAACCCACCTCAACCAAAACTTTATTCCAAAACCACGTAGCGCATCGACTACGACAAGAGTGCGCAGTCATGTGCTCCAGCGCAAACGACCGGCTGATGTACGCGGCCACGTGGCTAATAAACGACGCCTTGGGCAAATTGGATGCCGCCGGCCGTCTTATTATTAGCCCGCTCCTATCACAACAACCAACAGACATCATCGACCTCCCTCCCTGAGCCGTCCGGCGACCACCCATAGGGCGACGCCTCACCGCTCCCTCGGCATGAAAACATCTCCGCCGCACCCACTGACCTTAGTGCCAGTGCGGTGACAGGGCGACAACCGGCTTACTACGACGGTTAGTACAGGCCATTCACAAAAACACCAAACCGCCTGTCAATCACCCACAAGACAATAGAATCACCGGCTGACCAACCGCTAGCCGATCAAAGGCCGCCGCACCTTGCCATCCGTGAATGACTCACTCCAAAACGGAATTTTAAAACAAAAACTCCCAGCCACACTTTATTTATAACTTAGCCCTCCTCATCTCTTGTAAGCCCCCAACGCCGGTGGACTAACCGTATTCTCTCTCCGTTGCTGTTCAGTGACGCTGCACGCCATGCGCCAACAGCGCCAACACCTCACTGCTGAAATTTAACACCAACGAACAGAACGGGGTTGAGGAACGGGGTTCCTGTCGGAGCGATGGAATACCAACGCACCGACAGGAACTACTTCCCAATAATTTTCTCCCCGGGGAGCTAGGCTCCCCAACGCGGGACGCGCTGAAATGACAGCGAAACATTAAAATAACAAACGGAAGTCCTGCGCAGTAGACGGAGGGAGAAACGTCTCCATCCACTGCTGCATTCAACAAAGAAAATAAAATAAAAACAGATCCCCCCCACCCCGCCTCCGGTTGGACAACCAAAAAAATAAATTGTGGCCCTTTCACCTCCACCCCCAATTAGCAATAAGGACACACGGGGAGACAACTCTGTTCTAGGGAGGGCAGCCTGGAGAAACCTACCCCTCCTGCGTGCAATACGAAGGAGTTTGGGTAGCCCGCTGCTCCCGCTAGGCTGAGGTACACGAAAACAAAACGATCGTAAATAAGATCTCACCTAAACAGCTGGGCGGCCGGACGTGGATCCGACCCAGCTCACACCACATACAAACACTAAGGACACACACTCCCCCAAACACCACACACACACAAAAAAAAAAAAAAAAAAAAATCAGTTGGATTTACCCTTTTTGCCTTGCGCAATTGGATTTTACAATTGGAAACAGGATTCCTGGAGTACTTTTGAGATCTTGCTGTTTCGTCGACAGGTAAGTCGTGTTTTCCTTTTGGATAAATTTGCATAATTTATTCTAAATTTGCATAATTTATTCGATTTCTTGGTAATTGCCAATTTTGGGTACTTTGTGTCGATTTTTTTCGATTTTATAGCTTAGACTCCCCTGTTAGTTAGCCTCGCGAACGCTTTGTTCTTGAAATTTCTAGAATAAGTTTGTGTTTATTTTCGGGTTTCCACGTGGAAAACTTAGTTTTCCACGTATTAGGTTCCTCGGAACACCCCGCCGTTAGATAGGAGTTACGTTATTCTAGATAGATTATTTTTTCTGTTAGATAGAATAAATTTTCAAGTTAGGACTTAGATTATTTTACTGAAAAAACTTAGTTTTTTCAGATACAATTTTTGGAAAAAACTTAGTTTTTCTCCATAGAGTTGATAAACACTTAGTTTATTTTTCAACTAAAACTTTAATTTAACCTAGAATTTCTATAGGACTTAGGTTATTTTCTGGAAGAACTTAGTTTTTTTCAGAACTAAAGACTTAGTTTTTCTCTCACAGTATTTAGTTTACCCAAACCCTTAGCATAATTATTTAACTGGTAAAAACTTAGAGTTTCCTCTTCCTCTCACATACTTATTCTTGTAAAAACTTAAGTTAATTTTAATAAGAAATCCCCCTTTTCTGAATAATTTTTATTTCATACCTAATACTTAGTTGCTTTTTAAGTTAGACTTAACTTTGTATTACATCTATTAGGTACATAGTTGTTTTTCGCTAAAAATCTTAGCCAGGTTTTGCAGTACCTACATATATAATACCCAAAATATACAGTGCCAAAAAAAGATGGAACCTCAGCCATCTACATCCTCGTACGCAGAATCGGCAAAAAAAGCAACCAATGCCGAAAAACTAAACCTAAAGGATTATGAGGGCGAAGAAGGAGAACAATCCTTTAGGGAGTTTCTGCAGGAAATGGAGCTAGATCCCAACAACAAACGTAAGTTTGAATTCGAAGGGAAAAGTTCCTTATTCCTCCACCACAACAGGGAGGTCACGTGTGCAGAAGTCGGGAAGGCACTGCTTGACGCAGGTCTTAACGAGAGAGTACGCGCCGTCATTAATAGCTATGGCGGCGCAATTGAAATAATCTGCAGCACAGCCAAAAACGGCGAGTACCTGTCAACTAAACAGTTGACAGTGAAAGGTATCAATTATACTTTAAGAGGAGCCAGCCCGGTGGCGTGGATAAAGGTGAGGGGTTTGCCACTAACCACCGGATGTGATATCCCGGACGGGATACTCCAGAAATACGGTAAAACAATCGTACCTTTTAAGTACGATTGCCTGCCAGGTCTTCCGTTTCTATCAGGACAAAGAAGCGGGAAGATGATTCTTCGCGAACCAATTCCGCGAAGAATCAATGAAACTATCGATGGCAAAACCTACAAGTTTACGGTGGTCTACAAAGACCAACCAACGGAACCACCATATTGTAGATTCTGCACTGAGTTCGGACACACCGAACGAAGCTGCACCGGCAAGAAAACACAAAAGGAACCGGAAAAGGAAGAGACAACAACGCCAACACAAGAAGAGACCAACACTCAAGAGATCATTAATATAGAGGACGATGCAGCTCCCAAAGAACCCGGAACAAGAGCCAAGCTCAGAAAAAAGGGTAAAGCTGCAAAGAGGATGGTCAGGGAGTCGACTCCCCCAACACCACCCAAAAAGAAGGAGAGAAAGCCCAACGAGGAGCCTGAGGAAAAGAACCCCTTGAGGGCTCCAATTCTCCTTTTAAAAAAGCTTACATCCTCCACTACAACACCGACTCAGGGGGTTGCAGAAACGGAAGTGTCTACCTAAGTTTAGACACTTTTGGCAGGATTTTTTGGTCACAACACAGGTAACGCCCAAGGGACGAATGCACTAGATTTAGTGATTATGTCAAGACGCATGGAATTATTATCCCTGAATTTAAGAGGGATAAAATTCAAGAAAAACTGGAATGATTATCTAGATCATCTGGAACATTCCTCAACAAACACAATAATCTGCATGCAAGAATTACACCTGCAAAATAACACAGAGATAGATAGGTATTTTTCCCGCTGGTCAGGCCCCAAACTTGCGAGTCTAGACCCTTTAGGTAGGAAAAAAGGCGTAGCTATTCTAATACACCATAGTTTAAATGCAAACATAGAACACTCTTACAGTGATAAAAACGGAAGAATCATCATAGCTAGTTTCAAAAATGAGCTCCAAAGAAAGTGATGATTGCATCGGTGTACGCTCCTACCATTGCGAAGGAACGGACAGCTTTCTTTCAAAACTTCAATGACATACTAGACCAGGAACTTAGGTCTTACCCTGCAGATGATATTTACATCCTAGGCGATTTTAACTGCGTCCCCTCCCACGACCTAGATAGGCAGGGACCGGACATTAAAAGCAGGACGCATCTGATCGGAAAAGTGCAGCTGCAAACCATGTGTTCGCGGTTTGGCTTGATCGATGCCTTTAGATTTAAACACCCGGATAGTAAATCATACACTCATTACAGTAAAAAATACGAAGTAGCCACTAGAATAGACAGAGTGTATGCTTCTAAACATGCTGCTAGATCACTCCTAGACGTTAAGCACGACGTTTTCGCGTGGAGTGACCACTGTCAGGTTAAGGCCAGCTTTCTTGTCCAAGAGAACACCAGAGGCCCAGGGCTTTGGAAACTCAATAACACTGTTCTGACCGAGTCAGAATACGTTGAGAGCGTACAGAGTTTCTGGGAGCAATGGTCACTTCGACGGGATGAGTTTGATGACCCCCTGGAGTGGTGGGACCTAGGTAAGGTTAAGCTTAGGGACCTTAGCATAAGATATTGTCAGGCAAGAACGCTTATAGAGAATACTTAGAAAATAAACTGAAGATAGAACTAAAACTAGAACTAAACAAGGCCGCTTCAGGTATAGATAGAACAAACAAAATCCAAGCCATCAAAACCCCAATTGGAAAGTTACAATTAAACAAAACAGAGGGCGCTAGAATTAGGGCCCGAGTACCGGCCATGAATGGCGAAGGTAATAGAATGTCCTTCTGTGGTTTAGAGAAATCTAGGGCAGAAAGGAAAACCATAAATAGACTAAAAACAAAAGAAGGCCGCGTCTTAACTGACATAGGAGATATCATTCAGGAAGAGGCTCGGTATTATAGTGATTTATACAATAGTGAAGACACCTGTCCCATTGCTCAGGACGAGATCTTGGCGTGTCTAGAAGATAAACTAGACCCCCTAGATGCCGAGCTTTGTGAAGGCCCCCTAACCATTCAAGAAATAAAACAAGCTATTAGAGCTTCAAATAAAGAAAAATCACCAGGAAATGATGGCCTTACGCCAGAATTCTATAAGAGATTTGAATATCTCCTAGCAGGAGACCTGACAATGATTGCGAATAGCGCATATTGTAGGGGGGTCCTCTCGGAAAGCCAACGTACGGCCACTGTCGTCCTGCTGCCGAAGGGGGCGATGGGGAGTACTTGGAAAACTGGAGGCCCATCAGTCTCTTAAACAGTGATTATAAAATCATAGCTAAGGCACTAGCAACCAGGCTAGCCAAAGTTATGCATAAAGTTACAAGTGCTGATCAGACCTGTTCAGTTCCAGGAAGAAGTATTACGAATACACTTCAACTGTTCAGAGAAATAACAAGTAGGCTAGACACAGAAAATTCCATAGGAATCATGCTAGCCGTAGATCAGAAAAAAGCTTTTGATAGGGTTAACTGGAATTTTCTCATAGAAACACTTAAAACCCTTGGTTTCGGGGAGTATTTCATTAACTTTGTTAGGCTATTCCAAACAAATTTAGTAACAAATATATATCAGAACGGATTCCTCTCATCATCCATCCACCCAACAAGAGGCATCAGGCAGGGGTGTCCCCTCAGCGCCATGCTGTACGTTCTGACAGCGGAACCGCTGGCCGCCATGATTCGCCAGAACAAAGAAATAAGAGGGATAAATGGTGTCAGGATCCAGCAATATGCTGATGACACCACCCTCCTATTAAAAGATGCGTCCAGCCTGGACGCAGCGTTCAAAATCCTGGAGGTCTACGAAAGGCCTCTGGGGCAAAAATAAACAGAAGGAAGACCACCGCAGCATGGCTGGGGGGCAGTAATAAACCCCTGCGCCAATACAACATCAACTGGGTGGAAGACAAAATTAAGTTACTGGGAATTTACTTCCCAGTAAAACACAGTACTAATACGCAGCATGAAAACTGGCAACCTGTGATTAATAAAGTCAACGCTTTACTAACCGCATGGTCCTCGCTAAACCTTTCTTTCTTTACTAAAACTGAATTAGTCAATACGTATCTAGCTCTTAAATCTATTATAAATCTAAAATAGTAGGGATGCCAGGCTGGGCGCGTACCGCCATAGACGCCGAGTTAACTCGGTTCCTTTGGCAAGGGCGCAAACACCTGGCAAACAAACAAATAATTAGACTCCCTCGAACCAAGGAGGATTAAATCTGATCAATCTAGAGAGCAAAATAGGTGCTCAACAGATACTTAACATAATAGATATCATAAGGAACGTAAATGACAGACCAAGATGGCAAAATCTCTTCATCTCCCGGTTAGCGAAAGCATTCGACACCCTCGACGGGGTCGATGTTCTCACTAATAAACTAAAACTATATAGAGCACAAAGAAACCTACTAACAGACTATCACATAACCGCACTCCAGCAATGGATCTACACAGCATCTCTATAGGAACAGATAACATCGTAAGCCTAGGAGATACTAAAATAGAACTAGACAAATTATCCCAGCGAGACATCTACCTCTTCCTGTCGTCACGACCTATAGAGGAACCGAATTACAGGAAGGGGTGGGAAGACACCTAAACTAAACTCAGGAACACTTCCGTGGGACAGAATATGGGCTAGTTCCATTAATCGTCTCGTGGACGGACAAACATCTGACATACACTGGAAATTAATAAGGAACGTACTCCCCACAAGGGAGAAGAAACACAAATGGAAACTAATAAATTCACCCAAATGCCTCGCCTGTCACGAGGTGGACGAAACGGCAATCCATTGTCTATTCTCCTGTCCGCAGAACATAGAACTATGGTGCCTAGTCCGAGATTTGATTTTCAAAATTAAAGTCCCCAGAACAAAAACTTACGTCGTTCTGGCGCATCTTTGGATTCAACAACAGAACTAAAAAGGACTGCCTTTCGAACTTTTTGTTTTTACCGCCCAGCGGATTGCTTGGGGTAGCCGAAAGGCTTTAGAAGGCGGCCAGCCTACCTCAGCAAAATTACTATTCCAAAATTACGTAACTGATTGGTTACACCAAAAATATGCAGTCATGAAATCCAGCATAAATGACAGACAAATTTTCTCATCCACCTGGCTAATTAATGACGCATTAGGACAGATCGATAACAACAAAATTTTACACATACACTTTGACAACCCTCCAACTTCAACACCTAGTTTAGATCAACCACCCTGAGTCACCCCCTTTCCACCCCTATGTATAATTGAATATATTCTTCATTTAATTTTAATATAGGATGCTGGAGAAGAAGACTCTCTAAATTCTTTTTCTTCTCTTTTCTTATTACTCTTTCTACTTCTTGATCTTGTACACACATCGTGATTACCATAATGTATTAACTTGAACACTCATTGTGTTTAGTAAGTATTATTAAGAAATAATTAACATACAATCAACGTTTCTTCTTAAATGATCTCTGATCATTTTAAAACAAATAACTAAAAACTAAGTGGAACTTCTTATCTTTAAACTAAGTGGAACTTTATTATCTTCAACCAAACTCCCACCCCCTCCCCTTATTTCAGTGTAAGCCTCTATTTATTTATAAAGTTACCCCACCCCTATATCATCATATGGACTAACCATGAGTCTTTCTTCGTTGCAATAATAAAACACAGTCCCAAAGAAGAAGACCAAGACACAAGAAACATCTATGTGACGTGGAATGGGGCAAAGGATGTTGTGATGACAATCAACACAACAGACTCTGCTACTTCCCGAAATAGTCACCTACATGGGAACCTCTGGTTCTCCCACGTTGGAACAAAGTAAATAGCAAAAGTCATAAAGACTTTAAAGCTATAACACCAAGAGAATCTCCGATTCTCCCACGAGGGAGGACTGAAAAATAAAGAAGCAAACGGAGGGAGAACATGTCTCCATCCATCACCCCGCAAAAATAAAAATAGAACTCTCTCCATCCTTCCATTTTTTGGAAAACGAAAAATAAACAGTGGCCCAAACTTCCCTTTCAGTACAAGGACATACAGAGAGAAAACTCTGTTTCTAGAGAGTTCAGCCAGGATAAACCTACCCCTCCTGCGTGCAATACGAAGGAGTTGGGTAGCCCGCTGCTCTCGCTAGGCTGAGGAACACTTTTAAACAAAACAAAGGTCGAAATAAGGCCTCACTTATAAACAGCTGAGACGGCCGGTCGTGGAACCGATCCAGCTACACCCACATACAAACGCAACCTAACAAACACTCCCCTAAACACCGCACAAACACCAAAAAAAAAAAAAAAAAAAAAAAAAAAAAAATTTTCTCAGGAATCTCTAGCAGAGACCCTGAACGCCTGCTCGAACTCGAACTTCGAAAGTAGAGCTGTTTTCTTCAAAGATATAGCATCTTCAAGGTAAGTGTCCTTTTTTGTATTTTTAAGTCGATTTAATTTCGGATTTCTCGATTTCCTTTACTTTCGTGTCTGTCTCGATTTTCTAGTTAGAAACTCCCTTGTTAGATAGTCAAGACACGAGCTTGTTATATTTTCGATTTCTCAGCTAGGAACGCCGTGTGCGTACTTTCTTAGGAATTAGGAGTTTAAGCGAGAAAAACTTAGGTTTTCTCGGAGCCCGCGGCTCATAATTATTAAGTGGTTTAGTGCTTTTCAACCACTTAGTACTTTGTACTTTTGTTAAATTGAATTTTAGACTTAGAACTTTTTCACGGTCGCACATAACTTTTAGGACTCAGAACTTTTAGCTGGTAACTTTTAGATTAGAACTTAGTTTATTTTCCAGGCGCACTTAGCTTAGAAACTTCAAATTTTTTAGATACCTCATTATAGTACATAGATTAACTTTTGCGCCGCCTACTCATTAGGACTTAGTTTGTTTGCAGACCGTGCCTCGTTTTTGCTAGTTAAGGTACTTCCGGACTTCGTTTATTTTCTAGCTTTATTAGTTAGGACTTAGAAAATTTTTCCACTCTGTTGTAAATTTACTTCATTTCCACATAGGTTATTTTGTGTTGTAAAATTTTTGTTTAAAAAATTAACTTGCTTTTCTGAATTTCAGAGATACTTTCTTATCTACTCTCTGCTTCTTTTTCCCTGCTTAAGTCTTCCTTCATCCTTTCTATATCCCTTCCTTTATATCCTTCCCTCCCTATTTTCGTAATCTTTGCTTAAATCTATCTTACTACTACCTCTATCTACTTTAGTCTTCCTTCCACCTCTTCTGTGAGCTTCCTTCTTCCCTTTTCTATTTTTCGTACTACAACAATAGATCAGATTTCGCTTAAATCGACAACGATGGAGTCTCAACCATCAACGTCAACAACTGATAGCTACGCTGAGGCTATCAAAACACCTAGGCCAGCTATCACAACACCAGTCCTGGATGCTTTAGAGCAGTGGTTCCCAACCAGGGGTCCATGGAAGAATTTCAAGGGGTCCATAGAGATTCTACTTATTTTTAAATTTATTATACTGGAATTAGAAGACATGCGGCTCAGAATAAAATTATTACTACTGTTCACAATCCTTAAACTGAATGTTTAATGTTAGAATTGCTCTACATTAGCTAACAGTATCAGCGGTGTCAAACTCACGGTCCATGTGACAAATTTGGCCCTTGGGATGGTCATGAGCGGCCCGCGAGATGACAGGAAGATTTATTGCCTCCTTAAATGACGAGTGTCATGAATATACGTGATATATGAATGAGAGAGAGAAAAGGAATAATAACCTTTATTTTATTATGGCAATATTAAGAAAATAATATTAAGGCAATGTTAATTATTTTCTTTCTATATGGCTAACAACAAGTGATAATATTTAGCAAAATCGTGAAATTAGTGAAATCGTGACTTATACTTTGCATGTTTAAGTGTCTGTGTGTATATGATACCTCTTTGGTTTGTTATTATTTTACTTGTATATTGTTGTTATATTAACCTGGTCGCACACATAGTCAGCTTTCTTTTTTCCACCCACAGATATTGCATAATGTCAAGTAAGAAGAGAAAGTTCTCGGAAGATTATCTTCAGTGGGGGTTTACTTCGATTCAAAAAAATAATGTAGATCTCCCACAGTGTGTCATTTGTTTTTCGTGTCCTGGGAATGATTCACTGAAGCCTTCAAAATTACAACTTCACCTGACCAAATGCCACCCTGAGTATGCTAGCAAGGAAAAGTATTTTTTCGAGAGGAAAGCTGATGAACTGAACTGAAGAGGCAAAAACTTGATGCGACTGGTAGCTTCCAAGAGAAGAGAGGGAACATCGTGGAAAGCATCATACAGAGTGGCTTATTTAGTAGCACGGAAGAAAAAGCCACACACAATTGCTGAAGAATTGATCCTACCTTGTGCAAAAGAAATGGTTAGACTGGTTCTTGGAGCAGAAGCAGCACAGAAACTAAGTGATGTATCTCTTTCGAATAATACTATCCAGCGAAGAATCAGCGACATGTCAGGTGATGTGAAAGATCAGATTATTGAAGAGATAAAAGCATCCCCCATTTTTGCTATACAGGTCGATGAATCCACTGATGTAGCAATGGCGTGCCAGCTGTTGGTATACTGCCGATACCTGTTCAAAGGCATAATCAAGGAGGAATTTCTTTGCTGTCAAAATCTTGAAACATCAAGTACGGCCACTGATGTGATGAATGCTGTGTCATCGTTTTTTGACGAGCATGGTTTGAGTTGGAATAATCTTGTTGGAATCACAACTGATGGAGCTCCAGCCATGCTTGGGTCGAGGTCGGGTTTCCAAGCAAAAGTAAAATCCAAAGCACCAAATGCAGTTGGTGTGCACTGCTTCATTCATCGGGAGGCTCTGGCTTCTAAATCGCTTCCTTCTGGGCTTCTCACAATTTTCACTGGTATTGTTAAGGTCGTGAACTATGTGAAAAACTCTGCCCTAAACACGAGACTGTTCCAGCAACTGTGTCATGACATGGAATCCGAGCATAGTTCCATGCTCTTTTATACATCCGTCAGGTGGTTGTCTGCAGGGAGATTTTTGTCCCGCTTCTTCTCTCTTCGCCAGGAAGTTGAAATGTTTCTTGATGTACAGAAAAAATGTGACCTGTTGGAGATATTGAAATCAGAACACTTTGAGCTCCGCCTTGCTTATCTTGTGGACATATTTGAAATCTTCAACCAGCTGAACTTGAGACTCCAAGGAAAGGATTCAAACTTGCTCAGCCACTGTGACCCAATACATGCATTTTTGGCCAAATTGGAGCTGTATAAGAAGAGAGTGAGTGTAGGAAAATTTATGATGTTTCCATCATTGAATGAAGTTCTTGCTGATGGTCAGCTTTCAAGCACCTTGTCCAAGGAAATCATGGACCACTCGTCTCATCTAGATGATGAATTTCGCCGTTACTTTCCTGACTTGAGCCCTCAGCATGCAGGATTAGCAAAAAATCCTTTCTTATGTCAGGTTGATGATGTGTTAGAAGACGCACAAGAAGAGTTCATTGAGCTTCTCCATGATTCAACAGCCAAGAATGTGTTCCAGTCAAACTCCTTGTCTAGCTTCTGGTGTTCAATGATGGAATCATATCCAAAAATAAGTGATCTGGCAGTTCGAGTTCTTTTGCCTTTTGCTTCAACCTACCTGTGCGAAAGTGGGTTTTCTTCATTACTTGCAATAAAAACAAAATCAAGGAACAAGCTGTCTGTGGAAGATGACTTGAGGTGTGCCCTGGCTGCCACTGAGCCAAGGATTCATGAGCTGGTTGCTCAAAAACAACCACAAACGTCCCATTGAGAAATATAAAGTGACATACTTTTTCGCAACCAATGAAAAGTTTCATTCACTGCTGTTTTTGTGATTTTTTGTTGTATTAATACAGTTTTTGTGATTCTTTTTATTCATACATGTGCTTGCAAGCTCAAAAAAGAGCAAATATTATAAAGATAGTTTTTGCACACAATACCTACAACTATAACAACATTAACATAACATTTTTCCTATGTGTTGTACTTAAATCAAAAAGTGCTGAACGGAATGTTTTCTGATTTCATATAAATAGGCCTACATCTTAATCAGCATAACAATGGAAGGCATTTTACATTAATATATTCATTTCTTGCAGAAAAATCTTTTATTAATTTTCTTGGCTTAACATATTTCGTTGTAGGGGGTCCACAGGTGAAACAATGACTGGAAAAGGGGGAACGGGACAAAAAAGGTTGGGAACCACTGCTTTAGAGGCTGAGGAACAAGTTCAATTGTTCCGGGCCTTCTTAGAGGATCTCCAGTTGGAGCCTGGTAGCCCTAAGAACCTAGATTTTCAGGAGAAGAGCTCGCTCTTTATTTACCCTGACAAGTCCATTTATAACTCGGACGTTGGCCAGGCGCTAATCGACGCTGGCCTACATTCCCGAGTGCGCGCGGTATTAAACAGCTACGGTGGCGCTACAGAAATAGTCTGTAGCTCCACAGCTAATGCAGAGCTCCTATGTACGCGGAGCCTGAACATAAAAGGCATCAGCTACGTGATGAGAGGAGCGAGCCCAATAGCTTGGGTGAAGATTAGAGGACTCCCCCTCAAAACGGGGTGTAAAGTACCTCAGGAAATCCTAGAACGGTACGGGAAAATTCTCGTACCGTTTAAATACGATTGCTCGCTGGGGATGCCTTTCCTCTCCGGGCAACGGAGTGGGAAGATGCTCCTCAGAGAGCCAATACCCAGGAGAATCCGGGAAACTGTTGATGGAAAAACCTATTCCTTCACAGTGCACTACCGGAATCAACCAAGCGCACCCCCGTACTGTAAGTTCTGCAGGGTGGATGGGCATACCCCAACCACATGCCCATACGGGGAAGATACAAAGCCAGAACCGGCGTCAGGACCTCCTCCTGACAACCAACAAAGCAAAGAACCACCGCTAACAAGAGCGGAAAAGAAGAGATCAAAGAAAGCAACAAAAAAACTAGCACCACAAGACTCCCCTCTCCCGGTAACTCCGAAAAAGGAGAGACCGACCTTCGTAATCATACCGGAGTCCCCGGAGGCTCCGGCTCCAATGGCTTCCCCTGTCTGTAGTGACAGTGAGATGGCCGCAGACCTACCTACCATCAAGGCTCCTAGAAGAAAAGGAGCCAAAAGGACGGTGAGGGACTCTTTCCCTCCCACACCGCCAAAATCTAAGGAAAGAGTCCTAGAAACGCGCAGAGCAAGATCCTTAGAATCTGCTGCGCGCAGAAATTCCGAAAATTCCGAGGTCCCTGCCTCCCCTGAACCTCCCGTTCAAGTGGAGGGAGAAATGGAAGTGCGAACCTGAATAGGTGTCGCACCCTTTGGACGGCCTTTTCGGTTTCAACCTAAGTAACGTCCACGGACGATGATTTTTAGATCAGCGATCATGTCTCGACGTTTGGAATTTTTATCCCTGAATTTAAGAGGGATAAAATTCAATAAACACTGGAATGACTATCTAGATCAACTAGAACATTCCGCAACTAACACAATAATATGTCTTCAAGAATTACATCTACAAACGCAACATGAACTAGGTAGGTATTTTACTAACTGGTCAGGACCCATCTTCTCCAGCCTTGACTCGTCAGGTAGGAAAAAAGGAGTAGGTATCTTATTTCACAAAAGTCTAAATATTAAAATAGAACACTCTTATAGTGATAAAGAAGGTAGAATAGCTATTGCTAGTTATCAAAACCAGTTCCAAAGAAAAGTAATGATTGTATCGCTGTACGCTCCCAACGTTGCGAAGGAGCGTGCAGCTTTCTTTCATAACTTCAACGATATTTTAGAACAACAGCTTAGGTCTTACCCCGCTGAAGATATTTTTATCCTAGGCGATTTTAATTGTGTCCCCTCCCACGAGCTCGACCGGCGGGGACCTGACATTAAAAGTAGGACACATCTGGTCGGTGAGTCACAACTGCAGACAATGTGCTCGCGGTTTGGCCTAGCCGACGCATACAGATATAAATACCCCAACGCGACAGCATACTCTCATTACAGTAAGAAATATAGCGGAGCGACTAGAATAGACAGGTTGTATGCTTCTAAACACGCGCTTAGACAGCTCCAAGGCGTCACGCACAGCGCTATCGCGTGGAGCGACCACTCCCAGGTTAAGGCCACCTTCCTCGTCCAGGAGAATGCCCGGGGCCCCGGATCCTGGAAGCTCAATAATACTGTTCTGGAGGACTGGACCCTCCGGAAGGATGAGTTTGATGACCCCCTGGAGTGGTGGGACATAGGCAAGTTTAAAATAAGAGATTTTAGTATAAAATACTGTCAGGCACGCAGTGCTTATCAGGAATATTTAGAATCTAAGTTAAAGGAAAAACTAAAAATAGAACTAAAAGAGGCCTCCTTAGGTTTAGACAGATCTAAATCTATTAAAGCCATCCAAACACAATTAGATAGAATGCAATTAAACAAAACAGAAG
Source organism: Nautilus pompilius (assembly GCA_018389105.1). Classification (NCBI taxonomy): domain Eukaryota; kingdom Metazoa; phylum Mollusca; class Cephalopoda; order Nautilida; family Nautilidae; genus Nautilus; species Nautilus pompilius. The sequence goes on from JACATO010001933.1 coordinate 59,366, forward strand.
GCGCTAGGATTAGAGCCCGAGTGCCGGCTATGAATGGTGAAGGAAACAGAAGGTCTTTCTGTGGATTAGAAAAAGCACAAGCAGACAGAAAATCTATAAATAAATTAATAAATAACAAAGGCCAAACTCTTACCAATATTAATGAAATTATTAGGGAAGAGATTCGGTACTTTAAAGAACTTTATACTGCTGAAGACACTTGTCCTTCTGCTCAGGACGAACTCTTGGAGTGTCTAGAAAATAAACTAGACCCCCTAGACACCGAACTCTGCGAGGGACCCTTAACCGTTCAAGAAATAAAACAAGCTATTAAAGCTTCAAATAACGAAAAAACCCCAGGAAATGATGGCCTTACGCTAGATTTCTATAAGAGATTTGAGTATCTTCTAGCTAAGGACCTGACAGACATTGCGAATATCGCACACAGTAGGGGGGGTCCTCTCAGAATCCCAGCGCGCTGCTACTATCGTCCTGCTGCCGAAGGGGGGTGATGGTGCGCACCTGGAGAACTGGAGGCCCATAAGTCTCCTAAATAGTGATTACAAAAATAATAGCTAAGGCGTTAGCAAATAGGCTAGCTAAAGTTATTGATAAAGTTACTAGTGCTGATCAATCCTGTTCAGTTCCTGGAAGGAGTATAACTAATACCCTCCAACTGTTCAGAGAAATTACAAGTAGGCTAGACATAGAAAATCCCCTAGGGATCATGCTAGCCGTTGACCAGAAAAAAGCTTTTGATAGAGTAGACTGGGATTTTCTCATTAAAACACTAAAAGCCCTCGGTTTCGAGGAGTATTATAAAGTTTCATTAGACTCTTCTATAACAATATTACAACTCAAATCTTACAAAATGGCTTTACTTCTTCCCCTTTCCACCCAACTAGAGGAATAAGACAGGGATGCCCCCTTAGTGCCATGCTGTATATTATTACAGCTGAGCCTATGGCCGCATACCTGAGAGCTAATCCCAATATTCACGGAAATAAAGGGTGTCAAAATCCAGCAGTATGCGGATGACACCACTTTACTGCTCAAAGACGCCGACAGTCTCCGTGAGGCATTCAAGGCCCTAGAAGTCTATGAAAAAGCCTCAGGAGCTGTAATAAATAGAAAGAAAAACCAAAGCAGCATGGCTCGGGGGCACCCGAAAGCCTCTTAAAACCTTTAATATTAGTTGGGTGGAAGATAAAATCAATCTTCTTGGAATTTACTTCCCCACTAATGCTCACTCTGACGTCACCAAAGATAACTGGACCCCCACTATTAACAAAATAAAAGCTCAACTAACTGCATGGTCATCTTTAAATCTATCCTTCTTTACCAAAACAGAATTAATTCAGACCTATACTACCCCTAAGATATATTATAAATCAAAAATCATAGGAATGCCAAAATGGGCGCACTCTGCCGTGGATGCTGAACTTGATCGCTTCTTATGGCAGGGACGCAAACATTTAGCTAACAAGCAAATAATCAGACTCCCACGGAACCAAGGAGGGTTTTAAACATCATTAATTTAGAGAGCAAAATAGGTGCTCAACAGATTATAAACATAGTAGATATCATAAGGACAACAGATGATAGGCCAAGATGGCATCAATTATTCTTAGACCGCTTAGCTAAGGCTTATGACATCCCTTACGGTTTGCATGCCTTAACTAATAAACTAAAACTCTATAGAACCAAGAAAATATACTAACTGACTACCACGTCTCTGCTCTAACAAACTGGATTAAATCTAATATTACATCGACCAACAAAACAACGTAAGCTTAGGCACACAATCAGTTGAACTAGCCAAGTTATCTCAGCGTGACGTTTACCTCTTCCTGTCGTCACGGCCCATTACGCATGACACAACAACAACAAAAAAAAAAGATCACCTGATTGACGTCAGTGGAGACCGAGCAACGACTTGGGCAAGACCTCATTGAGGCAGTAGCCCGAAAAGGATCTCAAAAAGGTAAGTGACCCCTTTTGCATTTGATTGATTTTCAGCTTGGATTTATTTCCTGCCCTTCTGATGATGGACCAGCCGCCGACCACCTCCAAGGCGACGTCCTTTGCGGAAGCAGCCCGGCCACCACCAGCTCCACCAGTGGAACTACCTAAGGACCTGCCGGAACAACCAACCTTTAGAGCTTTCCTCCAAGGACTAGAAGATGACCAGGAGAAGAAAAGGGCCATCAGCTTCTCCAGGAACTCGTCCTTATTCCTATACGGGGATGGAGTGATCAACAATGTGGACGTTGGACAGGCTATCCATGACGCCGGACTAGGGGCCAGGGTCCGGGCAGTACTTTCCGGTTTTGGAGGGGCTACAGAGATTCTCTGTAGTTCTCCCCAGGACGCGGAGCTGCTGTCCACCCGCAACTTGGTGGTGAAGGGGGTTGGTTACCCTCTTCGAGGCTCCAGTCCAGTAGCGTGGATAAAGGTCCGAGGACTCCCTTTGGCAACTCCAAACGCCATACCAGAGGGAATCTTTGTCCAAGTACGGCAAGATACTGCGTCCTACCAAATACGACTGCCTACCAGGTTTGCCTTTCCTATCGGGCCAGTGCAGTCTTAAGATGCTGCTGAGCGAGCCCATCCCTCACAGAATAAGGGAAGAGGTGGAAGGAAGATTTTATTCCTTCCAGGTAGTATATAGAGATCAGCCTCGTGCCCCACCTTTTTGCACGAGATGTCGAGAAATGGGACATACAGTGGCAACGTGTTCCGACTCGGCGACCATATCCATCTCCTCAACACCGGAGCCGACACCAACGCAGACGCCGGTACAGTCACCTGGCAAAGTAGCTCCCCTGGAGGAACTAGAGTCTACCCCCCGAAGAAGCTTTTGTCGAGGTGGCAGATGTCGGCACAAGCCCTTATTCAGCGTCTCCCTCTCCGTCGCCATGGAAGATAAGACCAAGAGTAAACAGACCAAACAAACGTCCAATAAGGGAGCTTAGCTCAGTATCACCCCCCAAGTCTAAAGAGAGACGTAGGTCTCGCTCCTTGGAGGCTCCCCTTAAAGTACTACTGAATGCCATCGCCCAGTATCCTCCGGTGGACCCGGGGGTTGAAGGCATGGAAGAGCCGCCCGAGTAAGGGGGACCCTTCTTTCGGACTGATTTTTGGAAACGACCCGGTGGTAACGTCCACGGACAGTGAGCTAGATTTAGCGATTATGGCGAGACGCTTGGAATTTTTATCCCTGAATTTAAGAGGGATAAAATTCAAGGCACAGTGGAATACTTTCCTAGACCATCTAGAGCACTCAGCCCATCACTCAGTAATATGCATGCAAGAACTCCACTTACAATCTAACCAGGAACTAGCTAGTTATTTTACTAACTGGTCCGGACTAATACATTCCAGCCTAGAATCAGTAGGTAGAGCTAAAGGCGTAGCCATATTAATTCATAGTAACTTAGGTTTCCAGATAGAGCACTCTTACAGTGATAATAAAGGCGCATCGCCATAGTTATTTGCAAAAACCCAGTTCCAAAGAAAAGTGATGATCGCTTCAGTGTACGCACCTACCGTCGCGAAGGAACGGACACTGTTCTTTCAAAACTTCAATGATATTCTAGAGAAAGAACTTAGGTCACACCCTGCTGATGATTTATATATCTTAGGCGATTTTAATTGTGTCCCATACCATGACCTCGATAGGCAGGGACCGGACATTAAAAGTAGGACGCATCTGATCGGGGCGCTGCAGCTGCAAACCATGTGTTCGCAGTTTGGCGTGATCGATGCGTATAGATTCAAAAAACCCAGACGCGTTGTCATACACTCACTTCAGTAAAAAGTATAACGTAGCAACTAGAATAGACAGAGTGTATGTCTCTAAACACGTAGCTCAATCACTCCAAGGCGTTTCGCACGACGTTTTCGCGGGGGAGTGACCACTTCCAGGTTCGGGCCAGGCTTCTTTTTCCGGGGAACACCAGGGGACTGGGTCTCTGGAAGCTCACAACACTATTCTGACCGAGTCAGAGTATGTTGAGGGGTGTACAGAGTCTCTGGGAAGACTGGTCGCTTTGTCGGGACGAGTTTTCTGACCTTCTGGAGTGGTGGGGGACTTAGGAAAGGCTAAATTAAGAAATTTTAGTATTAAATACTGTCAGGCACGAACAGCTTATAGGCAGTTTTTAGAAGATAAGATGACAGATTCTTTAAAATTAGAACTAAAAGAAGCGACCTTAGGGATAGATAGAACTGATAAAATCCAAGCCATCAAAACCGAGTTAGCGAATCTGCAATTACACAAAACAGAAGGCGCTAGAATTAGGGCCCAAGTACCAGCCATGAACGGAGAAGGAGATAGAATGTCTTTCTGTGGTTTAGAGAAATCTAGGGCAGCAAAGAAAACATTAACTAAATTAATAACTAAAGACGGCCGCGTTCTTACTAGTACAGCTGACATCCTTAGGGAAGAAGCTCGCTACTATCAAGATCTCTACACTAAGGCAGACACTTGTCCGTCAGCTCAGGAAAAATTCTTGGCGTGTCTAAAACTTAAACTAGACCCCCTAGAAGCCGAGCAATGTGAAGGCCCTTAACCGTACCGTAAATGAAATAAAACAGGCCATTAGGGCCTCAAATAAGGACAGTCCCCAGGAAATGATGGCCTTAGGCTAGATTTCTATAAGAGATTTGAATACCTCCTAGCTAAGGACCTGACGGCGGTTGTGAATAGCGCATACAGTAAGGGGGTGCTCTCAGAAAGCCAACGTACTGCCACTGTCTGTCGTCCTGCTGCCGAAGGAGGGCGATGGGGAGTGCTTGGACAACTGGAGTCCCATCTCTCTCCTAAATAGTGACTATAAAATCATAGCTAAGGCGCTAGCCAATCGGCTGGCCAAAGTTATGGATAAAGTTATCAGTGCAGATCAGACCTGTGCAGTTCCTGGTAGGAGTATCACGAATACCCTCCAGCTGTTCAGAGAAATTACAAGTAGGCTAGACACAGAAAATTCCCTAGGAATTATGCTAGCCGTGGATTTTCAAAAAGCTTTTGATAGAGTAGATTGGAATTTTCTGCTTAGGACACTTAAAACCCTTGGCTTCGGGGAGTATTTTCTTAACTACATTAGACTAACACACGCACACATACAGACGCACTTAGTACATAACGGCTTCAGATCTTCGTCCGTCCACCCTTCCCGTGGAATCCGGCAGGGATGCCCCCTAAGTGCCATGCTGTTTGTAATCGCCGCTGAACCGCTGGCCGCCTACGTGAGGTCGAACAACAACATCCGAGGAATAGAGGGGGCTAAAATAGCCCTCTACGCCGACGACACCACACTTCTCCTGAAGGACGAGGCCAGCTTGGCGGCGGCCTTCGAGACCCTGGAGGCCTTCGGACAGGCCTCCGGGGCAAAGATCAACTATAGGAAAACGAAGGCGGCATGGCTTGGGGGCACCCAGAGGCCGCTACTACAACATCCTGTCTCGTGGGTGGAGGACAAGATCAAGCTTCTAGGCATCTTCTTCCCACTAAACAACCATACTAACGTCCAACCCCTTAACTGGAACCCTGTAATTAACACCATCAAAGCTCAACTAACCCGCTGGTCCTCTCTTAACCTCTCCTTCACCAAAACCTTCCTCATCAATACCTACAGCACACCTGGCATCTACTACAAACCTAAAATTATAGGGCTACCAGGTTGGGCGTGCACCTCCATCGACGCCAAGATCGATCGGTTCCTGTGGCAGGGGCACAAACACCTGGCAAATAAACAAATAACGAGACTCCCCAGATGCCGAGGCGGGCTAAACATAATAAACCTAGAGAGCAAAACAGGTGCTCAACAAATTATAAATATACTAGACATCATTAGAACCACTTAGAATAGACCAAGATGTCACCAGCTATTCTTAGACCGCTTAGTTAAGGCATACAACACCCCCGACGGGTCGCATGTCTTAACTAACAAACTTAAACTATACAGAGCACAGAAAAACATACTAACAGACTACCACGTTAGCGCCCTCACTAACTGGATCAAGTCCAACACAGACATAACACACAGCATGATCTAGAACAATTATCCCAACGTGATATATACTTCTTCCTGTCATCACGCCCGATCACAGAACCGGACTACAGGGGTAAGTGGTAAACAACCCTAAATTCAGGCCCACTTCCATGGGATAGAATTTGGAATAGCAGTATAAACTGCCTCGTGGATGGATACACCTCTAACATACACTGGAAAATTCTAAGAAACGTACTCCCCACCAGGAGAACAAACACAAATGGAAGCTTATTAACTCACCGAAATGTCTCAGATGTAATGAGGACGACGAGACGACACTACATTGTATATTCTCATGTCCTCTGAATATAGAACTGTGGTGCCTAGTCCGCGACCTGGTATTCAACATTAAAAGTCCCCAGGACAAACTTAGTTTGTTCTGTCGCATCTTTGGCTTCTCACCTAGAACTAAAGAGGACTGCCTTTCAATCTTCCTGGTTTTCACGATAGCTTGGGGTAGCCGAAAGGCTTTAGAGGGCGGTCATCTCACTTCAACCAAAAGATTATTTAAAAATCACATAACACTTCCGTTACGACAAAAATACGCAGTCATGAAGTCCAGCATAAATGATAGAGTAATCTATTCATCCATCTGGCTCATCAACATCACCGTTTACAACTACATCCTGACATCACACCATCCTCAAACATCACATTAGACCAACCACCCTGAGTCAACCCTATCCTTGTTTTTCGTTATCCCCATTTTTTTGTTTCAGATGAAAACACTTTAAAAGAATAGACGACTTCACTCTCTACTTCTCTTCCTTCCTTTTAAATAATTTCGTGATTTCAGAATTTTCAAGACGACCTGAAGAAATAACAACCAACTCTTTTCATTTACCTCTAAGATCTTTTTTCTGAAACCTTAAATCTTTATAACTTTAACTTCACCACTTCTACCTTGAACCTTAAATTTCTTTACAACCTCATCTTTACCATTTCTACTTTAAAAATATCCCCAACCAACTTAACCCCCTCCCCTCTATCAGTGCAAGCCTCTATTTATTTTGTAAAGTACTCCTCCCCAAACATCAACCCCGTAAATGGACTAACCATGTTTCTGTCTCTGTTCCTACTATCCACCCTTTACAGTTCAAACTAACATCAAAGGATTTTCAAAAGAAGACGGTGGTGCGGAATGGGGCGTTGGCCGCTAGGCTACTTCCCGGCATTTCCACCAGCCAGGGAGCCTTCGGTCCCCCTACATGAGATGATCACATGATCACCTCTAAATATTACCATCTGGGAATCTCTGATTCCCCAACGTGGGAGGACTGACCACCACAAATTAGGAAACAGAGGGAGAACGTGACTCCATCCATTTTTCACCAACAAAAAATAAAAAATAGAACCCACCCCACCTCCATACTCCTGTTGGATTTAATAAAAATAAAAAGTGGCCCAAACTCTCCCCTCTCAGCTTCTAAGGACACACAGAGAGAAAACTCTGGTCCGAGGGTTCAGCCTGGAAAAATCCTACCTCTCCTGCCGTATTTACGGAGGAGTTGGGTAGCCCGCTGCTCTCACTAGCAATAGGTACACATACACAAAACAGGGGTCGAAATAAGGCCTCACTCATAAACAGCTGTGACGGCGAACGTGGAACGGAACCGACCCAGCTCCCAACACACAAACACAACCTTACACACACCCACCACCTCAAAAAAAAAAGTGTACAGACTCACGAAACTAAAACAAACATTTTACCTTTTAAAATCTAAAGTAGATATTCTCTTTGAAAGTGTGAAAAGGAAAAAAAAAAACAAGCCATCTGTTCCCAAACTTCATGACTGCAGTCTCTCGGCCAGTGAGAATTTTCGTGCTATTGCAGTAATTCTGAAAAATATAACCACATTTGAATTTGCATTGCATAAAGACGTCAATATTACAATGACTATGATTATGTAAATTAAAGAATACAGATTTATATCCATGAATCGTCAGTTAATTTTTTTAAGTTTGCAGACAGCTTAGATAACTAGTTTTGTGTGTTTTATTACTTTCATCACAATTATCAGAATGTGTTTCAGGAGTGCGAGAGAGACAGCATCTTCAACTTTTACTCGATCCACTGATGTTTTTTTTGATAGGTGATGTCACATTATTCTACAATTCCTGATTATGCAGCTGTAAGAGAATTACCATAGGTTTAATATTTGAAAGAGTTCAAGTAGGGGGCTCATCTATACATTTAATTAGGAATTAGTGGTACTGTAGGCAGGAAACCATCATAGCTGATGCAGGCAGCCCAGGGAAGAGGAATGGTCAGTCAATAGAATCCATACATTTATTTATATTAGTATGTATTGTCAAGAAACGTTAAGTAAAACAGATGGCAGTACATTTTGTATTTTTATGCTGAAAAGATCTTTGACAAACAGTTGATAAGTGAAGTGATTTCTCTCCTAGTAAATACCTATTAGTGCATTCTTAGATACATATTGAAATGGACTGCAGAAGTCTGTTAATGAAGACACGTTAAAGAAAACATTCTCTGAAAGCAAACCCATTAATTTCAAAACAATTTAGCAAGAATAAACTTGTAATATCTTTCAAACAGCTATGTGCAATGCCATAACTTTCTGCCAAAGAAACTAAAACATTTCATGTGGCATGGATGCATAGAATATATGGGTTCCAATGTCTAAAGCAAAAGTAGTTTTATTTAAAGTCACATAAATTTAAATATTTGTTATTTCAAGAAATTCAATAAAATCATTCAATCGAGTACATAAGAGGAGTTGGTAACTTGAACAACATCAGTGTGAAGCAAATAACATTAAACAGGTATTATACAAACAAATACCTTATTTAGTGAAAGAAAAAGTTAACTTCTTACAATTTGTTTTAACTGTTTCCTATAAGGAAAATTGGACAGCCACGATAAGATGCAGCTGTTGTTTTTTCACTGGTGACATCCAGTTTACTAATAACTTCTCCACAAATTGGAGCCTTCAATGTCAGAACATTTTGAAAAAGTAGTTTCTAAGCCTGAAGTCAGGAAATTTGTACTCTGGGCAAGCTGATTAAAACAGGTTACCAACAAGCTATGAGAGATGGAGTTTTGATTCTTTTCACCCAGCCGTGTTTCGGTTTTTTAAATTTTGGTTTTACTTGGTCACCAAAGCTAAAACTACACACGTAACTCCTTCTGCTTACTGCTGTGAAATTTTCTAATTTTCTTAGTTCATGCAAAGTTGGGACAGTGGTTAAAACTATATCTTCAACTGTACAGGCAACAATACTTACACTACACTATATTTTTGTTGTTTTCTTAACATTTTTTAATTTTAGAAATATTAATGTAGAAAAAATTCAAGCCAAACAGATAAAATCTCTATATATATATATATATATAATATCAGTTAAATCTGATATAAAAGTAATGACATTTGTTTAAATATTCTTCAGGTAATGTTTACATTTCCCAACAGTAGATTTGTATTATCAACCAAGCGCTGTGTGTTGTAACACTGCACCAATGTGAAAATTCTGAAGATGCATTTAAGAGAGAACCATATATGATAGTTTCCTTCCACACACACTGGAAATTTCAAAAAAAAATTTTAAATTATAAAATATTTTATAATGAATTCCTCATTTAATCCAAGTTCATCAGGGATGTTGCAGTAGGTTAGTGGGACAAATGTGCGGAATATGTTACATTCGAAAACTTCTTACAAGATACTTTCACACAATAATAATAATAATAATAATAATAATGGGATATGATACAAATGATAGAGATGTTCTGTACAAGAGATTAATTTTGTCAACAGTGTATGCATTTTGTTTTAAATAGTTAAAAGTTTTGTAGCAATTAAGAAACTAACTTATTTGCATAGTTTATTTCCAAAAGCTCACTAATCAGGTACAGCATCTCCTTTCTCTTTTGCTTGATATAAATACTGAAATACGCTTTAATAAATTTACAAGAACTGGTTTGTACCATCTGAAGATTAACAACTAAAATAAAAACTCTCTACTGAGTTGTAAAATTTTATCATTAAAGTGATCAGTCTTGACTGTGTTCTACTGCACATAAATTCTTCACAATTCTGTTAAAACAGCAACGTCTGTTCAAAGAAATTGATGGGAATTAATTATTTGTATTAGAATTTACTGAATTTTTTGAAAATATATATCTGTTAGAATCTTTGCATTTTCAAAACAGTAAAAACTGGTATTTATTCAAGTCTTTATCAGCCTGGTTTAACTTGCTTCCATCCAATCACAACCTTTTCTTGAACTACAAATGAAAATTTAAAAAATCTACAAAAATGAGAATAACTTGGCATTTGTTTGGTTTTCTACCTTTTCTTCTAGCCTTGATGCACAAAATGCACCCACTTAATTAAAAAGTTTATGGAATGACCGAAAAAGCACAAATGACTTTGCATAAAGTTCAGTATTCAAAACATAATTTAAGTAGAAAGGAAAAAAATGCAATCTATAGTGCAGAAAGTTAAAACAAATAGTAGTCAGTCACTATACCTTATCCATCAGCAAGGTTAATGAAACACTGCAACCAAGAAGTGTTAATTTTTGGCCCAGAGTAAATTGGAAATTTTGCAAACAAAGATTTCATATCATTTTCACCATCACAGTCCATTACACAACTTTTCCAAATATCTTCAAACATTTGATTGTCTGACAACATTGAAATACCATAGAAAACACACACAACATATTAATACATTACTCAACCAGGAAAAATGCAGCTAAAAAGTACATCCGAAAGCATGTATTATTACAGAAATATTAGTCTACACTTGATGCATTCAAGATTTTTCTTTTAAAATGGCAATGTACCTGACAGAATTGAGACATCCTTTGGGAACAAATGTTTTTCTCACCATGCCAAATGCAGCCCATAACATGACACTCCATCCTCCTTACTTCACCTGTGGTTTACGCACATTAGGCTTGGAGGCTTTTGTTGGACTTCTCCAAAACCCAGGTGAGGATTCAAATTGAATTGCTGAAAACCTGGATTCACTGGAGAAAAATTCAGCCACCATTATTTGGCAGTCATGCAAGATGCATCCGCCACCAAAAATATAAGCCTCTATTTTTTTGGAAGGGGTTTCTTATGTACTACACATTATCTGCAGCCAAGCAGGTAGAGATTATATTGGACCAGTTTTGGCTATTTCTGTTTCATGGTCAATGTCAAAACAGTATCTTGGCAGCGAATGCAGATGTAGTTAGTAAACAATATCTGTCATAATCCAAACTACTATGCCATATCAGTAACATTTGCCTCAGCGAACTTTGCCTATATACGAGTTGGTCACTCGTACTGACAGATCAGGTTGTTATTTTACATTATGCAAGAACAGCACTGCTGGTAGAGGAAAGGGATTCTACATTTTTACCACAGAAATTCTCACATTCTCAATTAATAATTTTGGTATAAAATGAGTTTGTGTTCTGTTTTTGGAACTAAACAAAGAGCTTCAAAGCCAACATTCTCAGTCCACCAGTCAAGAGAGTTGTAGGATAGGTTTTTCTGATGAGGTAAATTGAAATTTCATGCACCTATTCTGCAGGATGTCACTACATGCTAATATCTTCCCTGACCATAATCTGGAAAGAAGAATCAGGGCATTCGAGTTATTTTCCTGACACAAATTCAACAGAACACTTGGATCATCAACTGAAAGCAACACACCCAAATCCTAACAATATGAGATAAATAAAGCAAGTTCTCACATCATTATGGGAAAACAGACTTGGGTATTATCTTGTTGGAAGCAGAATTCCCGCCCAATAGGGTGTCTTCTAGAGGAAATGGAATATGG
>JACATO010001934.1:0-32610 GCA_018389105.1 Nautilus pompilius
AGAGGGAGGGAGGCAGGCTCCGACATGTACAGTTCCTTTCGCTTTGGTTCTTGCCGAAGGCCCGAGAGCGGCAGCTGGAGAGAAAATCCCGTCTACATCCATCCAGCGGGGACATGTTGAGATAAGCCCCAAATTCAACAAAGCCGAATACTATCTCTTATGGTGTGTGTGTCTGTGTTTGTAGACGTTTTACATTTATCGGAGTACTGGCGTCTTTCGGTGGCTGCTCGCTCAGCAGCTGAAAGGCTTACACCGCCACACAGTCATACTATTGTAGAAGATCCATCGCCCCCACCACCAGCAGCAACAACAACGGATTATTCTCCTAGACGTGCGCCTGTGTTCAAGATGCTCCTTTCTTCTTTGAAAACGACTCGTTGTTTGTAGATCTGCTGAGCTGATAGCAAGTGCGAGGCGGGTGTCATCCGAACAGCGCGCGGGGACCTCGGGTCACAGCTGTCGGGAAATGGAACGGGGAATAAGGAATGAGAAGGCGCGGATGGAGAACCTGACACTCGCTGGTGGGTTCATAGTGACCCCCGCAAGAGTTCAGATGTACGGCTAGGCGGCCCTCCGCTGCTGGAGAACCTGACACTCGCTGGTGGTTCATAATGACCCCGCAAGCGGTGCTGGAGAACCTGGTACTCGCTGGTGGTTCATAATGACCCCTACAATGGTCAGATGTACGGCTAGGCGGCCCTCCGCTGCTGGAGAACCTGACACTCGCTGGTGGTTCATAATGACCCCGCAAGCGGTGCTGGAGAACCTGGTACTCGCTGGTGGTTCATAATGACCCCTACAATGGTCAGATGTACGGCTAGGCGGCCCTCCGCTGCTGGAGAACCTGACACTCGCTGGTGGTTCACAATGACCCCTACAATGGTCAGATGTACGGCTAGCCGGCCCTCCACTGCTTATCGGTAGTCTGCTTAGAAAACTGTACCGTTTAACTGGTGTTTAAACATGTGAAGAAAATGCACACACACACACACACACACACACACACACACACACACCACACCCGTTGTAAAAGCTGTCTGAATTTTAACGTTCATTCACCCATCATTTTTTTTTTAAATTTTATTTTCTTAAAAAAAGAATCTAGTAACTTGCAAGAATTTTTTTAAAACATGTGCTTTTTTTTTAATGCATTTTTATGGATCTGTCAAAGCAAGCATTCATATTACACCCAGCTAATAAAAACGTACACAAATTATCAATAAGCGGCCTTTAAAAATAGAATTACAGTGGAATGGCGAGTTAAATTTAAAAAAAAAAACAAAAAAACAGCAAACCTCATCACAAGACTACTGCGTGGAGTTATCTACCCCTGCCATTTTGTCTCGCTATGCTGAGATTATAGGAGAGACTAAAGAGGAAGTAACCCAAAGTATACACTTCCGCGTGACACTTTTCACCGAGTTACCGATCTTTCTTTTCTCTGATTTTGATACTCTGCGTAATAATTGGATGACTGTATTCACGCTGTCCTATATATATATATATAATTTACGATACACAGTGAGTATTATAATGTACGTGCGAAAATACATGAATAAGTGAAGAGGTCTTCCTTCTCAGTATCTTGGTAAAGAGAGAAAGTTAACTTTATCCTGACTGTTATTATTGCGTCACTTGAATAGATAATATCTGAGATTTATTTAGTTTAAGCTGAATACATCTCCAGTCGCTTCGAAGTAATAAAACAGAATAGGTTAAAAAAAATTAAAAACACAACCGAAATAGGACTCTGAAAAGAAATGGGTCCTGAAAGAGTTCCACGGTCAACAAGTACAATGGAAATTAAATGAAACAATATACGTTTAAAAAGAAAACTACGGTTTCTAGAACGGAATATCTAGGTATATATTATAATATGGTTTTTACTGTTCACAGATCATAAATGACAGCTATATTGTGGTGAGATTTTAAATAATAATAATAATAATAATATAATAATAATAATAATTAATAATAATCATAATAATAATACTAATAATAATAATAAATAAACGACACATTCTTCTGAACGCCATTACGAATATATGATGAGATGCTGCTGAGAACAGAGGGACATCTCATGTGAACCACTTGACCATTTGGCTAGTAGTCGGTCGTATCAGAGTCCTCGCTTAGGATGGGGCACTCACCCTCTTAGATACACTCACTACCGCGGTATTTCTGATCGCTAACAAGTCAGCGTCCGGATCCGGAGGAATACGTACGGCCTCTGTAAGAGGAAATTCGAAGAAGTGGGTAATCGGTGTCTCTTGGGTGGGGAAATGCGAGAAATTTCCCGTCTCCCAACAGGACTTAATAAGACAACATCACACCACTGTCAGCTACTCGGTGCCCTTATTTCAAGAGAACAATGCAGGGCGTGCTAAACTACTCAAAACGCGGCCAGAAGAAGAAGAAAGAAAAAATATAATTAATTACCCTGAGCGGGATGTACTTGGAGTAAAACTATCATTAACGCCATACACACACAGTGATCGGCGTGATACACCACAGAGTTTCATCAACTGCAAATGCGGATACTTCATATATTATTCCGTGCATCGATGGCATGTGCGTGCTGACGTCATTGTACTTGGTAAGTGACGTCAGCATAAAATAAGAAATGGAATACTGTACATCTCTAGTCACGTGTGCCACACACACACACACACATTTGGTAATTAAAGATGGGTTCTAGAATGAAAATACAGCTTTAATGGCTGACACTTCTTTAGATAAACAGTTCATTCCTGTTTTGCTATTCTTTAAGTGTAAAAAAAAACAAAAACAACAACAACAACAAACTTTCGGATAGGAAAATCAGTGCAGTGAGAATCGAGAACTACCCCTTCCATGAGTTAATAACAGTTTCACTCCAGCTTTTGGTATTCGCCTCATAAACAAACAACAACAACCTCAAAGACACAGAAAATCGAAGAAGGAAATGGATAAGCATTAATTTTAAAAGAAGAAAAGAATTACAATTAAAGTTTCATGCAATGAGGTTAAAACGCCCAAACATTCAGCTTTGGAAAATGAACCTTTTATACATTAGTAGAATGGAACATATATATATATATTATAAGAATGGTGTTTATGTAAGAAAATTCTGCTTGGGAAAAGGTCAATAAAGCCTATATCATCGCACAGAACATCAACGCAGATTACAAAATGCTATGCGCTGAAGATGAGGAGCTCGCAGCGATTGCCTGATTCTCCAAACTTAGAACGAGCGTGATAGACATAGCTCTCTTGATCTCAGAGTCCACACCGTATAAGCCGTTTCTTGGTTACTCGTCGACGGGCGAGATACGGGTAACCACGTGAGCTCGGCGTAAGGAGATACCTGGGCTGTCTACACTTTGCAGTGCCAGAATCTGCGTCAACAGTTGTACCCTCGATTTGGTGGGGGGGGTTTCGAAATTCCGGCATGTCGTTACGCCGGGGACGACACGGGGTCACAAAAACCGAAGACGAACACGAGCGCCATCTGCGGGGCTTTGGTGGAGACGCAGTGTTTTCTTCCTTCGTTGATGTTATCCTCATAAAAAACAAACAAAAATCCCGCTTCATCATGCAGCCAATTGTTTTAAAAATATCGAAAGTTTTATTTAAAAAGGGTATCTGCCTGCCTGCTCGATCCCCATCGCCTGAAGCTAATCGTAGTCGTCATCAGAGGGCTAGTCATGCTTTTAGCTGCTGAACCCGACACCCATCATCTCTCTGTGCCTTTTTGTTCCAGGAATACGGCGGAACAAACTACTGTGTTGACCCTGTCACCTCGCAACAATCAGTTCCTGGATTCCATTGCTGTGCTGGCTGCTACCTTAATATTGCACTAAGCCACAAATCGTTGTTGCAATCGCTATATTAAAGGAATTTACGCTGACTCCATCATCCCAAACTTTGGCATTATCATTTGAACCATTCCAGGATAAATTACTGCACTAGCTACGTGTCCTTTCAATTAAAAATGCTTCAGTATTATTAGTTACAGTTCTAATACCCTCATCACTTTCGCTTAGCAGGTAATCGTGGCTGGCATCAGAAAAATTTCTGTTGAGTTCCATCCCGCTGTTGCACTTAAGTATAGTTAATGTTAATTAATCGCCATTAATTAAGAAAGGGCGTGTTATTTAAAAGGCATCTCAAAAGGATTAAACCACACACACACACACACACACACACACACACACACACACACACACACACACCACACACCACTAATAGAACATCCAGACAACGTGGCTTGTCATATGAGAACATAAAACTCGGTCAAGTTTGTAGATCAGTGCGTTCACATATTACGGACATTCAGACATAGACATAGAAATATCAGACTGGACTATCATTTAGTATAGGAACCAAGGAGCACAACAAGTACGCAAAATACAATAAACTAAATTTTGTTGCTTTTTGTTTTTTTTGCAAGGTTTTTTAAAAGTAGTTTATAAAATACCTTAACCCTTTGAATGTCGGGCGGGCTGATTTCTGAAGACAATGGTATGAATCACTAGATGACAAATTTCACAGAATTGATTTTCTTCTACAAAGAATCCTTCATAACAAGAAGTACTTTGCACTGAGAGAGAGAGATGACGTCATTACGCAGAGACATGGCGTCAGTACACAGAGATAGATGATGTCAGTACATAGAGAGGGACATGAAATTAGTACAAAGGGAGAGATGACGTCACTACATAGAGAGGGGGCACATGGCGTCAGTACACAGAGATAGATGATGTCAGTACATAGAGAGGGACATGAAATTAGTACAAAGGGAGAGATGACGTCACTACATAGAGAGGGGGCACATGGCGTCAGTACACAGAGATAGATGATGTCAGTACATAGAGAGGGACATGACATTAGTACAAAGGGAGAGATGACGTCACTACATAGAGAGGGGGCACATGGCGTCAGTACACAGAGATAGCTGATGTCAGTACATAGAGAGGGACATGAAATTAGTACAAAGGGAGAGATGACGTCACTACATAGAGAGGGGGCACATGGCGTCAGTACACAGAGAGATGACGTCACTGTACAGAGATAGATGAAGTGTCAGCACAGTGAGAGAGAGGAAAACATTGAAAAGAAATAGATAGAACAAATGTTTATTAACAATAATCTTTTAGTTTACAAGTCGCACATTATCTTCCACCAATTCTTTCTTTCTTCTACTTAAAATTCATTTTACTTTATATTATGTTTTTGCATCATCAACAACTTTAACAACATGCAATAAAGCTTCCATTACGAAAGAAATAAACAAAGCAAGTCCCTCCAGACTTCAAGCCATTGTTGCTTTCTTTATTGAGAGAAAGGATCAATGAATTAATAATATTTTTGAATGCCCTTAACAGAATAATAGATATTATTCTCGTTTCCTTATCTATTTTATTTTTTTAGTTTTCTGACGACAATTCGATTACTTGCTTGTGCTTACTTTTTGATTATCAGCTTCGAAAAGAAACACGACTATTTTATATATATATATATATATATATATATCACCTTTAGCCAACTGCTCTCTCGCTCTCTCTCTCTCTTCTCCTCTCTCTCTCTTCTCTCTCTCTTCCCTAGCACTAACCGTGACAACTTATATATAGACACATAGGTATACGCTACATGCCTGCTATATAAAAAACAACATTCCACACATAAAGCATTACTTACGTTCGCACCTATACGTACACACCGTCGAGCTGGAATGTGTGTCTCGTGTTTATTATTAAGACTAGGTGCTATCGTAAGGACTAATAACGGTGACCCGCGTCCGTCCGCTGTCGTATTTCAGATGTCAAGATGCCGCCAAGATCTGCTGTTGTGCGAACCAGCCAGAGTGGGAGGAGGAGGAGGAGGAGATGGGGGGGGGGCAGCGGCGTGAAAACCGACAGACCTAGTTTTCGACAGAGAAGAAATCAATTAGCTTAACTCGGTTTTTTTTTTTTTTTTGTTTTTTTTTAAAAAGAAAGCAATCGGTCCAACTCACCTGCCATCGTGCGCTGTGCTGCGTGAATGGTGCTGGGAAGTCGAAGGCGTTAGTGCTGAACCGGCTGATTGGACGAGCGGAAATGCTTCGGCGTAGTGCTCTCTGCGTGGGGCCGTATCATTAACGGCCGTAGGGGTGCCGAGCTGCAGATATCCAAACGCCGTCGCCCGCGGAGGAGGAGGTTCGTTGATCTCCAGCGATGGACAGACAGCCAGTCGTCGATCCGGTGAAAGCTCTGCCGAGTTTCCTTCTCTCCCTTCCCGAAGAAATGAACTGGCGTTCGGGGAAGATACGAAATAGTTTCGGAGGCGTCCGCCCGGGACCTGTGCTACCCCCAGCAAGCATCCGGCTTTGCACTCGTCTAGAAGTTCCCATTCGATATCGCTGGCTGTGGCATTTCCAGGTGGATGGGACACGGTACCGTACCAGTGTCCGCTTTTAAACGAGGGTTCGGAACGCGCGCGTGGTGGTGGAGGGGAGGGGTTCCTTTTAGTAGGTGGGAGAAAGGGGCAGGAGGTGTGGGAAGGGGCCCTGTGCCGTTTTACTGCCCGGCGCGCGCCCCCGGTGCCGACGACGGCCGCAGAAGTTACGGCCCCTTCCTCCAAGACCGGAAGAACTCTTCTGTTTGGAGGTAGGAAGGAAAACAGAGTTCAACAAAAACAAAGACGTCACTGTTAAAAACGTTGGCATCGTTACCCTTTCCCAGCCGCTCTCGGTCTTTTTTGTCGATACTCATTTATTTTTAACTTTTAAAAGTTCACTATAAAATCCTAGTCTGGTCCAGCGCGAAACCTGCTGTTGCTTCCTATTCCACGAAGTATTAGCGATCGGGAGGAGCCGTTCAGCTGTTCGCATTCTGAAGCTAATCCCGTTTCATACAAGCGAGCCATTTCTGCCGTCATATTAGCCCTGCCAACGGATTATGTTCGCAATCAGATACATAACGGAATTCCCTCTACAAACCCACAGAAAACCAAACGAGAACACTTCCTCTTTTCGGAATAAACTTAAAGGGATACATTTTTTTGTCCTGCCAACAAATATATAACTTTATTGTAGTGCGCAGCGCATTAATGTTTGTTTTTCTTTTTTAAAAAGGTAAAGTCAACGATATTCCAAAAGTTTAAAGTTTATACTAACTTTATTAAAGCAGCTTTTAGTCGGCGCAGACAGACATTACCGCCGGTCTTCAGGTAATGCCTGACAAACTATTCGGTTTGAAATTAAATGGATCGAGGTGACCCAAAGTTAAATTATCGTACCTTACATTTTTATCTGTCTATTTATTATTGTTTTAAAACTTATTTTCACTTTCTTCTTGCAGTAGTTCTCTCTCCTCCCTTCTTGTACTGACGTAATATCTCTCATTGTACTGACGTCATATCTCTCCTCTGTACTGACGTTATCACTCTCTCTCTCCTTCCTCCCTCTCTCCTTCTCTGTACTGACGTCATCTCTCTCCTTCTCTGTACCGACGTCATATCTCTCTGTGTACTGACGTAATATCTCTCTCTGTACTGACGTAATATCTCTCATTGTACTGACGTCATATCTCTCCTCTGTACTGACGTTATCACTCTCTCTCTCCTTCCTCCCTCTCTCCTTCTCTGTACTGACGTCATCTCTCTCCTTCTCTGTACCGACGTCATATCTCTCATTGTACTGACGTCATATCTCTCTCTGTACTGACGTAATATCTCTCATTGTACTGACGTCATATCTCTTCTCTGTACTGACGTTATCACTCTCTCTCTCCTTCCTCCCTCTCTCCTTCTCTGTACTGACGTCATCTCTCTCTCTCTCTCTCTCCTGGTTCTAATCATTTTTGTTAACGAATGGCCGCTTTGCTCTTCAAATTCGACGGTAAATTTAAAATGTGTGATATTTCTAGCGAAATTGGTAAATAACAGTAACATAAAAAGGGGGGAAAGGAACTCAGTAAGGGACATATTTCCTACAAGGATGACAAAGTGCGTCATAACGGCCCCGCCATCAAACTTTTATACAATGTCTCATACGTGATGAGGTCGTGGACGATGATGCAATCCCTCAGGTGATCATCTCTCGTCGATGAAGTCATTACGGAAACAAGGTTCCCAGTACTGGGAAATCACAGTCATAAATTAATCACCGAGCCTATAACTCGCCTTCATATTTAGAACAAACAACAGAGGTCAGTAGATTTCTAACGATCTGCGTTCCCATTTACTAGAACTTCCGCATCTGTAACAGGCACTGGGTCAGATTTATAGGAGGAGAAATACGCTATTCGCTTGTAAACGAAGTTGTTTTATTTAAAAAAAGAAATTAACATAATAGATGCATTTTGTTCGTTCAATGACGGTTTTAAGTCACCAATAAATAAATATCAATGACTTGTAGCTCCCAATCCGTATAATACTCGGATTGCATCTACCCTAACTTTGCAAACGGAGTTATCCCCCTCCCCAGAATTCACGGAATATGGTTCTTTCTCGTTCCCTAAGTGGTTCCCGATGTTGTTTCCGAGTAGTTCCTCGTGGTCCTACCAAGAGACGGGGGGGGGGGTTAAACTGCGTTGTTGGGTTAGGGCTTTTGTGAAGAATCGCAGAATTGCTGGGAACAAAGACGAAAATTCTCCGAGACGGCCCTCAGCAGGCTCAGCCGCGCTGCAACTGGGAGATGAACTTGAGCATTTGGCAGAGAATGACTGGCACGAAGTCTGACAGTCGGCACCTACAGATGCCAGAGTAGCTTGTGGAAATCTCTCTATATACGTCTGTTGATTCTAAATTTCCTTTTTTTTTTTTCATATAAAGGTAAATGTTGTTTTCAGATTAAAATTTGCACGGTTCCATAATTATTCAGCTTTGGCATATGCTTTTATGGTCGAGACGTCACTACCAGTTTGACTCTGATGCAATTTAACGGCAACCTCGGCTGTTTTGTCATCCTTTTTCATTGCCTGGCTGGTACCAAATGCGAAACACAGCTCTGTGAGCAGATCATTTATCCCTTACTCTCTTGCAACTCCAGACCAGTTTTTCCTGCGTTCGTCGGAGACCGTAGAAAAGACTTACTGTCATTGAGGATATCTGTATGGCTGGATGCCTCCAGAGGAAGCAGATGATCTGTCTTAAAATTGCGGATAACTCCGGCCGGTATCTCTACCTCATTTCCCTTTCATCGAGAACTATTACGCGAAATCTCTCGCCACCAAGCCTAAGACCATTTTCTACTGCTCCATCTGTATGTAACCGCGGCGAGTCCTGAGGTAACGTAGGTAAGGTTTCACTCGTTAAGTTGGATAAATATTGAGAGTGGTCTGATTTATAACGTGTCAGCAGGATGAGATCTTTAATGGCTGTAACTTTTTGTGATGCTACCCACCCATGGTGCTGATTGCTGCGCTTCAGCTAGTGGTTCCCTATCATGATTTCCGTCAAATTTCTAATTAAGCCGTTTGCAACCCTGATGTAATATTCGTCGTTTAAGTCGATAGGAGCGTTTTCTTCTACAATTTCTCGTTTGGGGTGATCCTCAAGTTATGGATGGTTTTGATTTTCATTATGGATCTGATTGCTCTACCCCGGGAGCCAACCATTTTCTCGTAAAACTGCGCATCAGATTGATTCTGATAAACACTGATCCTATCTAAGTCTTCAGGCGCTGGAATTCCTTGCTTCACTTCCATACTCCATCTTGAGCAAGAACAAGCTTTGTAGACTATTGGACAATACTCGCAATGATACTGTTAGTTTAGCGAGTTGATGGGAGAGATCCGGGTTTCCATGTTTTGCCATAAGCTGAATATATTCCCTTTTCTCTGGAACGCATCTTGCACCGACTGTGTCCTCCCTTCCAATGATCAGATGTTGATCTAGCTATTCTGAATCCTCCTTGTGCTAGTGTAGGGATATTTTAAAATTCCATCCGTCATGTCCAGTGTTCCTGTACAACTGGTTCCAATAATAGTTCAGCCAAGCGTCCGGTGGAGAAAACCGACCCACAGCCATCGGCTCTGTTCTTAGACTTTCCTTTCTTGAGAATTGGAATAAAAGGTAAAATTGTTAATGTAACTGGAACGGATTTTTTGGTCTCTAATTAAATACAGGGTCATTTAAATGTAGCCTAGAAACAAAGCTACGTTAACTGAAGAAAGAGGAAGTCGCTCAAGTTTCTCAAACTCCATGGTAAATTCCAAATGAGGATGTTGAGAATTAAGCTGACATAAAACGTCTCACAGTTCTGTGGACATATCGTGTAGAAGGAAGAACAAGGCTAGCTAGAACAGGGTCTGGCGGAATATCGTATGGCAACGCCGCCAAGCTGCTAGCTTAGTTCCATAGCTAGGCGGAAACCTTGTTCGAATATTTATAATGTGGCGAACCGTCATTCTGACTTTTAAAGAGACACCGAGGTCTGCTAATAACCATTTTTTTTTTTTTGGTTTTATTCCATAACGTGGAAAACATACGTTTTGTAATAACTTTGACTTTCCAGGGTATTTCGGTAACGCACGCACGGGTGATGGTGCCATTTGTTCTCCTGTCACGAAAACCGCGATCCACACAGCACACGACGTATCTGTACATGGAGATGCGCAAAGTTCAGCTGTAACGTCATAGTTGTGCAAAGACGTATAGCTCATTGTGGGTTTTCGATGTCACTCGCTACTTCTTTTATTTTCTTTCTTCCAGCCTCCACTTCAACTGTCTCCGGAGTAACAGCACGAGATTATCCGGTTAACCTTTAATCGATACCTGAAAGCCGCAATAGCTATTTCGAGGCTACTCAGAAAACCCTCCACCGCTCACTGAAGCGAGCTCAGACGTCCGTCCGTTAGCATCTGGCAACTAGCTAGCTTCCCCCTCCTCTGTCTTAATTAGTCGCATGTCTTTCACTTGTTTCTCCGTTCACTACAGTTGCGTTTATACATCCGATCACACCGGAGCGTGTAAACCACCGGGTGAGATCGCGGGGGGAAATCCGACGCCGAGGTCTCTCTCACAAGGCGGTGCCAAAAAAAAAAAAAAAACAACAACAACGAAAGGTTACGCAAACAAGACGGAGCCGGCCGGTATCGTCAGACTCCTGCTACCCCCCCCCCACGAACTCTATCTGCAGAAGCCATCCATAGAGACTTTCGGCATTCGACGGCGAAGCCTGGAATGAACATGGAAGGGGCCTCGTCGCCGCGCGTGCGTACACCGCGTATATTTCACCACATGTTCGTTGTTATCGGATTCTTTTCAGTTCTGTGTATTACGTATTTGCCAAACGCTGCAAGGCCCCGGAAGTCAAGGGTTAACTGTGTGTGTGTGAAGGTGCGAGGAACGCAAGAACACACCAACAAAACCAACACGTGAGTCCAGTTCAGAGTTTTCCTTGGCCAGAAAAGAACTGGGGTCTTAATTTAGCAACTAAGGTACGGCCTTTTAGGGGCTCGGGGCTGACATCGAGCTGCTTATCAGTTCGAATTCAACACTCCAGCCATCAAATTTTAGGGATACCAATAAAACAAGATACCTGGGTCAAAGGTCATGGGCGATGCATCTGATGCCAACCGATGTTTATTTGTAAATTGTAAGCAACACGTACGCGGTTCCCCTTTTGAGTAGTTAAGAAGAAGTGATTTGTAGTTGAGCTTATTAGATGCCTTCAGTCTACAAGTTTGAACTCTCCTCAGTATCGAGATTTTAGGGGTGCATACGGGTTGATTAATAATCGATCGGCAGGACGGATTCTCGATTTTTAAAAGTAGCCGCGCGCCCATGTGTTTATTTATTATTATTATTATTATTGACTCGAGAGAGAGAGAGAGAAAGAGGAGAGAGGAGCGAGAGAGAGAGAGAGAGAGATCGATGAGAGGGAAGAGACAGAGAGAGGAGAGAGTTGAGGAGAGAGAGAGGAGAGAGGAGAGGAGAGAGAGGAGAGAGAGCGAGAGGAGAGAGAGATGGAGAGACAGAGAGAGAGATGGAGAGAGAGAAAAAAAAGAGAGAGAAGAAGCTGAGCCACATTTACCACAGATACAGTCTGGAAAGACAGCATACCTGCGGTCTTCAATGACGTGAACCGTTTTCGCGTGATTAATTACCCCGGGGGCCTCGTGCTGATGACCCCTATTCAGTTTACCTCGGCCGACTCGTCAATAAAAAGAAAAAAAAAACAGAATTCTTAGAAATGAGAAAAATGCCGAAGAGCGAGAGTCGTTTCGGTACGCGAGTGTATTCGACGTGACATGGCAGGCGCTAACCAGAATCGGCGCCGCGGCTTCTCCGAGTAAACGTTTCTAAAAATAAAAACGAAAGTGAAAATAAGTTTAGTGCACGGCCGATGTCTGCAAGGGACACAACTCCGGCCGGGCGGTCCGCCGGAAAGTATTGCCAGTCCTGCGCACTTTCGACTTTGGCAGGGAAAGGGTTACTGGGATTCTTTATTTATTTTCCAGTGTTGTCCATTAGGAAGCCCCACTTTACCGGCTGGCTGGTGAAGAAGAAGAAACTCTATTCTCAAAACTACTGCCAGTCCTCCTCATCGTCTTTATTATAATATCCATTCCACTCTTTGGATCTCCGCATTCTTACTTATATTCGCAATCGTGGCGCAGTTCTAACACCTCACCGGCCATTCCCTCCCAGACGATAAGCCTCGTGGTTTTACTACATCTGCGTGTGACGCATCCCTAATCGTAGGGTTGAAAATGGCTGCCTTTGCTCCCGCACTATCACCATAAACAGGTCTTGTTCCACCCCTTCCGCTGATATTGTTAAAAAGCGGAATTATTTAAAAGGAAATGCCAAAAGTGAAACCGGAAGAGCAGTTAATTCTGACGTCATCATGACTGGAGCAACAAAAGCCTCTTTGCTGGAAATCTTCGAGCAAAGCCGTTAGTAAATGAAACAGATGTTACGCAAACGCCATCTATATCAAAAAAGTGAGGTAAATCGAATATAAAGATGGACTTTAATTAGCGAACCGATAACCATTTTGTCCGGCGAACTTTGTTTATATAAAAAAGAAAATTATCGTTTTGATTTTTAATCGTCTTGGTTTAGATAATATGCAGATTTAGTAAACGATCCGTTTTATCTACATACCGTTAGGCAGACAGGAATCAATCTTTATATGCCACGTTGAAGGGAGGAGGGTTAAAACCGCTTCTATCCAGAATGCGTTTCTGCTTCAATAGCAAACACGTTTAGCCCACTTTTCTCTACTTCGACCCCCGATTCCATCGCACGTGCGCGCTGTAGATGCAAAGGCCCCAATGGAGTTTTGAGGGAGACCCCTATATTTCACTTTCACTTTTAGCCCCTAACTACAAACGATTCACGCGCGGACACGTGTTACCGGTGTACACCAGAATCCGTTGTCAGGTTTTGTGGCTGGGTGACATAAACCACAGCGAATGCTCACAGACGTCGTCTGCCATTTGTCTTTAAAAAGCGGCAGCGGCGAATGGGCGGGACCAGACGCCTTTAAATTGGTAACCGGAAACTCTCCGTTTTAAAATGAGATGACGACGCTAGAGGCCGCTGAGCTTTACTATCGCACCGCTGACGTCAGAGCGGATCAGGAAAGAGAAAACAAACAACAACAAACAACAACAACAACAAACCCTCATTAAACAGCAGCGGCAAGAACAGCTCTTGTGTAATGGCGACCAAAATGTTTACCACTCACTGGGCCGTTCCGGTATTCTGAACAAGCTAACAAGAAGGGGAAAATAAAAGGTTAAAAAAAAAAATTGGTAATTAGCCGTATGACGTCATCGGCTGTTTTATGCATGAGCAGAATTGCTTTGTGTAAGCAATTACCAGCTGTTGGTTGTTAACGAAAGTCGTCTGCTCCATTACTTAGTTTGAAGGCGAAAAACAAACACAAGCGAACAGAAATCCAGAAAAGATAGAGTGAAACAACAGATCTTCTTCTCCGTCTGCTTCTAGCTGATGGTGGAAGTTCCGAAATGGGATGGAGTCGTGCGCGTGTCGTTATCTTACCTAAGTTCACCTGCACACGCGGAGATGTTGCCAAGGAAACGGAGTAACGCCTATATCATTCTTCCGCCGCAGAGAGACGCGTGAACGCTAAACCCTAGCCGCCATCCGCAGGACAGCTTGGCGAGTGCTGGGCCCCTTACTATCTCGAACGCACTACGTGAGATCAGATCGCCAAGTCATCACGCGCTCGGTCCGAAATTACGACGGATTAGACAGACCCTAGGAGTTTTTGTTCTAAATCCGACTTGCAGCATCCACTCAGTCGCCGCCTCTGCTTGGAATGGCGTCGGACAACCGTTGAAAAAACCCTGGAACTTTGAGTTAGGTCCGGATAATTTAGCCCGGTTCTCCTCCGCATGGCGGCTCCTTTTGTTCCTGTCTGTTCGGTTGGTCGGAGGAAGGCACTTGTGAACGTCGAGAATGTGTCGGGTAAACCGAGATCGTCGATAGGTCGCGACTTCCAGACAATCACTTCTCGAGGGAGTACCCGTGCTTAATTAATGGAGGAGGGCCGACGGAGGCCTCAAGCAGCTATGAGTTGTGCTTATCTTTTATTTGAAGAGAGATATGACATCATTACAGAGATATGACGTCGGTACACAGATATGACGTCAGTACAGAGATATGACGTCAATACAGAGAGATGACGTCGGTACAGAGAGATGATATCATTACAGAGATATGACGTCAATACAGAGATATGACGTCAGTATAGAGAGATATGACATCAATACAGAGATATGACGTCAGTACAGAGAGATGACGTCGGTACACAGATATGACGTCATTACAGAGATATGACGTCGGTACACAGAGAGAGAGAGGTCATCCTGCACTTCTATATAGCTTTCCGATCAATAAGCCTCGATTTCGCGGTGTAGTCTCGGGCTCGTCTAATTGCGTCTCGCATGTGTACAATAGCTGAGATAGAACCATTTTGCTAAATGATTTGTGATAACGGTAGAGAAGGTCAGCGACCACACGGCGAAGTCTGGCGTTGCAATTCAGGAAGATCACGGAACCGTGCATATGGGATGGCCACTTACTGAAAAGCTGCCTACAGAATTAAGGACCTACTCTCACACGTGGCCCTAGTGTGTCTGCTGGTAAGGCATCGCTCACACTCCACGCCACTGACCATTCTCCGGTTAGATCAGCTGTACGGCCATGGCCCTACTGCAGCAGCAGAGAGGGGCCGACGAGACTCCTTTATTAATGACAAAGGGCGCGGGGGGGGGGGGAGGGGGTTATCGTCAACAGTAGGGAGAAAAAAAAGAAAAGAAAAACAACAACGCGATTTCTCGAGGCCGGCTCGACGAGTTGTCGTCAGTTCCGTCCTACCCTAATCACCTTTGGCCGTCAGCTGCGACATCTGTCAGTTTTCGGGGCAGTTTGCCCGGGGAGGGGGCACCTCGCGAAAACAACCAGCCGACCGCTGACCGCCAAACAACCATCTGTTACTCAGCGCCCATTTATAGCTCAGCCGACACTCAGCCTACTCTTCCTGATTGTATTTGTCACGCTCTCCCTCTTACACTCTGGTTACAGGAAGGACCTTCACTTCTGCGGCCCTAAAGACAGCCAATAAACATCTGGAATAAACTTTAGCCCAACACTGCACATATAACGGGGGGGGGGGCGCATTTAAATACACGTCAGATTATCTGAAATAGTATATTTACATGCAAATTAATAAAACTAGCCCTAACGCATACTTAAAAAAGATCGTGGTAATTTTATTCACACTTGGCTAGCTAAACCAGTGAGTGAGGAAAGTATCTTGACGCCATCTACCAGCGACCGAGGATGTCCAGAAAATAGCGTGCCAGAAATAAAAAAAAATATAGCCAGCGTACACGGAGAGAGAGAGAGAGAGAGAGGAGAGAGAGAGAGAGAGAGAGATGACGTCAGTACAGAGAGATATGGCGTCAAGAGAGATATATGGCCTCAGTACAGAGAGAGATATGACGTCATTACAGAGAGAGATGGCGTCAGCACAGAGAGATATATGACGTCATTACAGAGAGAGATGGCCTCAGTACAGAGAGAGATATGACGTTGGTACAGAGAGATATATGACGTCAGTACAGAGAGAGAGATATGACGTCATTACAGAGAGAGATGGCGTCAGTACAGAGAGATATATGGCCTCAGTACAGAGAGAAATATGACGTCATTACAGAGAGAGATGGCGTCAGTACAGAGAGAGATATGACGTCAGTACAGAGAGATATATGGCCTCAGTACAGAGAGACATATGGCGTCAAGAGAGATATATGGCCTCAGTACAGAGAGATATGACGTCATTACAGAGAGAGATGGCGTCAGTACAGAGAGAGATGGCGTCAGTACAGAGAGATATATGGCCTCAGTACAGAGAGAGATGACGTTAGTACAGAGAGATATATGACGTCAATACAGAGAGAGAGAGAGAGAGAGAGAGAGAGAGAGAGAATGAGTGTAGACATTTTAATACCGATAAGCTGGAACTAGCTTGGATCTAAGTTTACAGTAAGCCAGATCCAATTAATGCGCTGCACGTATCAAAAACTAAAAAGGAAATTAGGAATGTTTTTGCTGGTTTTAATTCAATCTACTTAATGGAAAAAAAAGAAACATTTGTACAGGCGGCTTATACCGATAGATTGCCAATGCCTGATTGTAGCGAGACGGTGTTTTGACAGCGGTGTCACAATTAATCTACGGATCCGTGCATAAATTAAAAAAAAACAAACCCTCATATTTTGCCATAACAGCTCTGCGGGGATGACACATTGGCTGGCGGCAGGTGCCTGTCCCGGGGACAGACGACACTATACGAGTTTGACAGGGTTGTTTGGCAAAATCGGAGATTTCGGCCCCAACTTTTTGAGAGAAATTTTAAACTAATTCAATACAAAAGAACAATCACACCCCCGTGTTTCATTACTAGATCGTTCGTGATTTGTAATGTCTAAACAGGAAGTGACATCAGGGCCATTAACCCTAACACCTACCGATGTCGGCCGCCGTCAGACGACAATTTAACTACACACTGAGCGTATGCATAACGTAACTTGGCGAAAACTTATCAAATGAGTGGCACGGTCTTGATAAACTGGCTCGCAGATGCCCAGGAAGATGCTTCCACCGATGGTCGACGGGGCGTAACATCTCCAGCGCTACTTGGGCCTCGAAAGGCAGCGCTTCACCTTCCTGCTGGATTTGAGAACCTCACGATCAAATCCAGAGAAGTATCTTGAAACATGAACCTGTGAGCGGCGGAATTTAGACGGCCATCAATGACTGCATAATATACTTCGCCCACAAGCCATGTCATTGCCCCAGATCTTCTGATTCTTGACAAGATGGTTGTCAACAACAGGGAAAAAGTCTAGTCAAGCTTTATCCAGAGCCATGTGCGTCCACTGATATGCACAGGTGGACATTCGACTCTTCTATGAAGACGACGGAGCGCCAGCAATACAAAAAAGATGGCGTCATTAGAGAGCGAGAGAGAGACGAGAAACGACGAGACCGGATATCGCTTGCAGCAGCAGGGAAGAACGTCTGTCTGTCTGTCCGTCTGTATCCGCCAATGTTTGAGATTAGTCGAGCCCGCACATCCAGTCTCTAAGCCAATTACTCGAGATGGCTTCAAGGTTGGACGGCCTACGCACAAAGTTAGCATATAAACAGAAACTCCTGTCCGCTGAGCTGGGGGGCGAAGGAAGTACGAGAATATAGCGAGCTCCTTCTCACTCCTTTGTGTTCTATATTTTCGGCTATGATGAAGTTCCCCAACGTACACACACACAGCTTTCCTCGCTGAAATTCCTATGTTGAACCCAAAGTGCCGGACTGCCCTTTATTCAGATGTTGTGCTGTACTCTCTCCTATCGGGTCTCGCCATCATCCACTAGCGACAATAGCTGTCGAGCAACCGAACCAAACATCTGATATTTCATTCAAAACCAAATTATTAAAGCTGATAGCTAGTTACCCGTACGGGAGTCTGTGTCAAAGAGAACTTATGCATTAAAATAAATTAGTTATTTTTTTATTTTTTTTATCATGTTTCTCTTCTGACGGTTTATTTCATCGGGGAGTCTACGATTATGACCCGGCCGGTGTCTGAAGAGAACAAGCGAACACCGGATAAGAAAGCTATTTTCACTTTATCTTTAACGACTGTCATACGAGAACAAAAGATAATCGTTACGCGCTATCGTGTGAGATTAGCTGCAGGTTCCTTACATCAGTCACTGTTATTGCCTTTCCCCACTTGCCCCATTACTCACAAAACTTGACAGGTTTATACGAGCAGCGACACAGCTTACTTACTGGAGTTTTCAGCGCTGCTATAAATAAATATTTAAAGAAACTTTACGGTTATTCTCGGTTTACGAGCCGTTGATGCGTCTCCGAGTGTTGAATTCGTTAAAAACCGGAGCTTGGCGACGCTTTGCCTCGGAGTAAACAACTTCTTCTTTTACACATAAGTTAGTTATAAATGGCAATCAGAATTTATTTTTGTTTCCTTGGAATAATAATAATAAAAAAGTGTCTGCAAATACAATAATATTTATTTATTATACTTTACTTCATTTTACAAGCACGTGCACGGCCCATTTGACTTTTCTGACTGATGAGCACCCATTATTTTTTAATAGATGTGTGTGACTGTGGATGATGGCAGACGGGCAGACAGACAGACCTTTCATTCGCGATGCGAGCTGAACTTCCGGTCATTTAGAGGGAAAAACACGGGGCATTTGAAAGATTGAGAGAGATGATGATGTCAATAGAGAGATGACGTCATTAAATAGATAGGCATAGCGTCATTACCGAGAGAGATAGAGAGATGACGTCAGTACAGAGATGACGTCAGTATAGAGATATGACGCTAGTAGAGAGATGTCAATAGAGAGAGGTGACGTCAGTACAGAGATTATGTCAATAGAGAGAGATGACGTCACTAGAGAGATGATGTCAATAGAGAGAGATGACGTCAGTACAGAGATGACGTCAGTATAGAGATATGACGCTAGTAGAGAGATGTCAATAGAGAGAGATGACGTCAGTACAGAGATTATGTCAATAGAGAGAGATGACGTCACTAGAGAGATTATGTCAATAGAGAGAGAGAAGGTCCTTCCGAGGTGGGGATTTGGTCGGCAAGTGTCACCGACGCCGAGTCGCACAAACCCAAATACAGTCAAAGCTCGCTACTATGCCACCCGTCGGGACCGAGCAAAAGTGGCATAGTAGCGAGAGTGGCATAGTAACGAAGGTTTTTAAAAACGGCTTTATTGTAAGTAAAAAGGCTTTATTTTCGCACGCTATCCATCATCTCAGTCCAAAGCTCTCAAATATCGTCGGCTGGCGCATCTTCTTCCGGCGGATCTGGAGCAGCTCATTGTCTAACTGATCACAGGCTTGCATCACACCGGGCTGCCCGCTTCTCTGCTGCATGAACTTCCGGACGATGCTCCATGCGCGCTGGGCTTCCTCGAAAGGAACGATTTCCTCCTCGACAGTGACCTCGTCATCTTCGTTTTCCACTGGCTCCTCGCGCACAGTATCTCCTTCGCAATCTCCTCCAGCGTAAAAGACCCACCAGTCGCGAGGCGCTCGTCGGCTTCGAGAAAGTCAGACAGCTCGATCTCCTCGCTCTCGTGCATCTTTTCCTCGGCAGGCAGAGCTTCCCAGATCTCGAGTAGTTCCGCATCCTCTGGCTCAGTCTGGACCTCTTCTTCGACGAACTTTGCCTTCGCGAAACAGTTCCTGATCGTCGACTCGCTGACCTGCTCCCAAGCACACCGGGCGACGTGTAGAGCGTCGAGCAACGTGAACTTGAACTCCTTTCCCTCGTCCATGGCCCAAGCCGGCGGCTCAGCAGGAGCTTCTTGTAGTGGCGCTTGAGATTCTCTATGATTCCCTGATCCATTGGTTGCGAATTGGCTGTTGTGTTGGGTGGGAAGAAGACTAGTTGGATGTTGTCCAGCTGGAGCTCAGGAGGGTGGCCAGAGAAGTTATCGAGACAGAGCAGCACTCTGCGTCCCTGCTGGCCGAGTCGTCCGTCCCACGCATGCAACATCTCCTCGAAAAGCTCCGCCGTCATCCATGCCTTCGAGTTCGCCTTGTATGTGACCGGGATTTCCTTGTTCTTGAAGGCACGGGGTCTCTTGGAATTGCCGATCACCAGAAGAGGGAACTTCTCGCTGCCGCTCATGTTTGCCCCGACCAGAAGAGTGATCCTTTGCTTGCTTTTCTTTCCTCCAGTGCACCGATCTCCCCTGAAAGCCATGGTCTTGTTCGGAAGCAGCTGCCAGAAGAGTCCAGTCTCGTCCAGATTGAAGACATCGTCTGCAGAGAACTGTCCGAGCAAGGGCCGGAGAACCTGTTGGTGCCAATCAAGAAGGGATTGCGAATCCACCGCTCCAGCTTCGCCTTGCACTGTCTTAAACGTGATGCCGTGGCGCTTCCTGAAGTTGGCCAGCCAACCGTCGCTCGCCATGAAGTCTGAGATGTGCATCAGCTCAGCCAGTTTCGTCGCCTTCTCCTTGATCAGATCGCCGCTGACAGGCAGATTCTGTCCTCTTGCTTGCTTCAGCCACATGAGCACCCCCTCATCGAGCTTCGGGTCTTGAGCCTGCGTCAGCTTCATGCGCTTTGATGGAACTCCAGCTTTAATTGCACCCTCGATTGCATCCTTCTTGCTGAGAATGCCCTTCACGGTGGTTCTCTTAACTTCGACGCCCCATTTCTTGCTTATCTCCCTGGCCAGCTTGGACTGATTCGACTCCTTCTTCGCGGCATCGATGATCTCCTTCTTCTCCTGCAGCGTAAAGTCAGTTCTCTTGCGTTTCTGAGCTGACATTGTTAACTAAATTTGAAAAATAAATGATTTCGAAAATATCAAATCTATCAATAACTTCCTCAGAACGAGCTCTGGTAAATTTCATAAAAGACCTCTGTTTCACACGGCCAACTTACAGTGAATAAATTTTGCAAGCGCGGTCACCGTACGAGGATAAGTAAATTTGCAAGTGCATTCACTTGCATAACAATTGAGCCCTTATGACGCACGTCTACAACACACACGCGGGCATGCTGTAAAGATGTGCGCGTTTTGGCGTGTCAGCTCAAACGTAGGACAAATTTATGAAAAATTTTACAGTCAACTAATGATTTTGGTGTTCAAACTTTAACTATAAGTACCAATTTTGCGCCCCCTTGAAAACTGCGCCTGGGGCACTAGTGGCATAGTAGCGAGATTAGGGGGTGGCATAGTAAATTTATTTTGTATTGAATTTTGTCGGGACCGAGCAAAAGTGGCATAATAGCGAGAGTGGCATAGTAGCGAGGTGGCATAGTAACGAGCTTTGACTGTAACTTAAAGGAATAGATTCTTATCTTGGCGATTTCAAAGCCCGTGTAAGGTATTTCTTAAGTCATGGGGACCATTGTTGCTGACGGTGTCAAGGGAGAGAAGCACCGTAGAAGAGCGAAGCGATTTATAGTGCGCATGCGTGATTGGCAAGCGCTTCCTGCGTATTCTTGGGTAATTAGGTTCATGCGACATTGACATGGGCGAAAATATTGCTAAGGATTTCTAAATTAAACTATATACCTGGTAGACAAAAAAAAGAGGAAGTTTGGAGTTAAAAGAGACTAAAGAAAATGACGTTTATGTGTTTATTTATTTCCATTTTGTTTGACTAAATTAGTCTCGTGTCGGGTTTAGACTGCCAAGGGTGAGAGGGCTCGAGTTCGAATCTCGGTCAGTCGGGACCAGCTCAGTTCGTTGTCATACCTTCCTGGCATCCCCTCACCCTTCCGCATGGGTTTCCTCCTACATCTAAAAATGAAAGGTTTTAGTAACAAGTAGGGGAGGTTCCGTGGGTAACTCTTGACCATCGCTCAAGAGACTGTGCCCAGGTAACTAGCTTAGTCATCAAGAGTTATCCACCCCTGCACACAAAAATCTTTTCTTCTGAGAGTTGTCCTCGGTTTGGGCAGCAAAATCATTTTAATATTCTGAGTTATTTTCCCTTTAGTACAATTTAAAAACAAACAAACGAGGAGTTTATTTTTCAGTCAGAAAAGATCTCGACAGATGTAATTATATGATATAAGTGATGTCCCCTAAACTTTGTAAACAATACCGACTAAATGAAATGATTAGACAGTACTATAGTAGTGTGAGTTTCTACAATCTATGTATCGCACTTGTTAATAGCTGTTAAACACGAAATTGAAAATAATAATAATAATCATATAATAATAATAATAATAATAATAATAATGATTATTTGCAGTTTTCCTATTTAATGTGAATGAATTGATATTATATAACATTTAAAAAACAAAATTCCGACACAAGCCACTTTTTTTAAGTAAGCGAAGGGAGACAATTTGGTTATGCTTTTTGTTTTTACAGTAAATATTATTTCCCTTGTTTTCTAATTTATTGTCCGTTTTCTTTCGAAATAAATTAAAACGATGCATTTATTTTTGTTGTATTTCAAAGTGGATTAGAGAAAAGTTATCATATTTATTCACGCTAAATTTGTATTTTAGTAGCGTTATTTTGATAGACATATTTTTTAGACTGTCCGTTTCTTAAAATATTTTGTAATCTATTTTTATTCAAAATTAATTTAAATATTACTCTGAAACCGAATATTTTATTTCATTTTTTTATCTCTTGCACCCTAACCGTAAGCAAAGTTTCAACTGTGATGCTCTCTCTCTGGGAAGCAGGATATCCACGGAAATTCCAAAAGCCTCCAAAGAAAGTAGATGAGCCGGAGTATCAGCGGTAATGTACACCGGGTCAGAGATTAAATAAGGGGACAATAGAGATAACAACTGACGGGAACGAGGCTACCGAGATGGCGGCTGTACCAGGGGTTCGATTCCCATCGTTGTCTAGCTCGGGTTCAGCACGTTGTCGTTTTCTCCCCCCCTTTTGTAGTGGGGGGAGGGGTTGTTTTCTTTTACCCAGGTAAACAGAGGAAGGTTAGCGCGGGTGGGCGGTCCTTCCTAAGAGCCTTTTTTTATGCACGTGACGCAGTGACGCGCACCGTGGGGACCCCACGTGGTATGTGGGAGGAGGCCGAGAGACCTCGGGTGGATCGAAAATAGTTCTTGCTAAGAGCCGACCTGGTAATGACTCTTTTAAACCAAAAAACGGCATATCGACGCGGCCTTGCACACAGTGTTCCTTTGATCTTTAATCTTCGTGTGCACGACCTTGGCCGCTCTCTGTTTGGCCAAACCAGTAGTTTTCGGTGTCGAGCCATTTCTGTCTCTTCTCAAGCGTGAAGGCTCACATTCAGGTAGAACCGTTTACGTTGTATCGAGTATCTATTAACGACCTAATAAACAAACAACAGTAATCGGAAAACTGAAACAACAAAAATGAGCAACAATTTCAGAGTATTGGCCTTTATTTTGTTGTTCATATTTCGACCAGTGACCTTCGTTTTAAGTTAACGCCTTCCAGCAGCTGGTGTTTTGTATGGTGAAGTATTCGCCCCCACCCACAACTTTTTAAATGTCTTTTGTCGATTCTTGGAAGGTTTTCAACAACAGTACATTTCTCCATCACTGCCCGTATGTCATCACCCGGATTTAAATCAGGAGAATTCTTAAGCCAGTCACCAATTAATTTTAATTCTTTACTCACCGCGTGACGTCGCTGCTAAGGCAACAAGTCAGTTAACACCAATTCGTATTCATTGATGTTCCTTTGGATTACCAAATGGCCTCTCCCATTAGCAGAGAAACAGGCTCAGATCCTGACACCTTCTGGGCTGGTAAAATAATTTGATTTAAATCTCTCAGCTGATTTTTTTCTCCTGACTCTCAAATCACCACCATCACTGAAAAGATTAGGTGAGCTCTCTCTCTCTTGAAAACACCGCCGAGTGCCAATCGTCTACTCGCCAATTTGGGGAACCATAGCCACCAAATATCTTCCAATAGATCTGTCCAATGGCAGGTGCAGATAAATTGTAATCAGATGGTAATTTTCTGTCTGTCAAGAAGTTTGCTGTAGAGTTCTGAACCAGCAACGTGTCGTCTCATCTCGTGGTTTTTCTCCTACCTCTCCGCCCCTTAAAATTCATGGTTGAGCCAGTTGACGTCATCCTATTAACAGCTCTCACATCATCTCGTGTACCTTCGACTTTCGCAGCAGCCAATTTTATGAGATCAAATGTTTCGTACGGAATTATTGTTCACACGCCAAACAGTCCAACGACAGTGGTCATTAATGAGTTTCATTGGCAATTATATACAATAAAAGTTAGTTTTTAAAAAAGAAAATAGTGAGATAAAGATATCGGATTAACAAGATAACATCTTGATTTCGGTATAGACTTAATCTAGCAGTAATAAAATGTCTTTTTGGGTCCATAATTAGGCAACAAAAAAAAAGCTTTAAGTAATGAAAAGGTCACAATTAATTGTTCATCTAATTTTTAATGTCCGCTTCCACTTCCACTAATATTAACACGTTTAAAAAAGCAGATGACCCTGTTTTGGTATGAGTCTGATAACTTTGAGCGCCAGTGTATAAACTGTTATTTGGTTCATCCAGGTTTTAATTTCCGGATACATAATATCCCGCATGTCACAGAATTGTTTGTTTTATGCTAATTTAACAACAACAACAAAAAAAAAAAACTGTACACAGGCGGCGCTTTACGCTATCGGCTACTTGAGAGAAGAGGTGCGACGACCAAACGCCACGTGATCGAGATTTTGTCATCCATCTTGGAGGCACAATTACATCTGTTTGCGAAACACACGCAGAGTGTATGATAAATACAAAAATTGGCTTTTAGAATGCGGGTTATACGAGTACTGAACCGGGGATAATCTATCAACCCTATAAACACTCACAAGTAGCTTTTGCAATGCAACAAAGCAATATTTTAACGTATGAGAATTAGGGAATAATGATAATGATGGTGTTGATTAGAAGAATTTGGATTCGATAATTTACTATCCATTTGAGATCCGCACAATTTATCTTGTCGTATTTCCTTTGTAAAACGCTTAGACATCCCTTCTGATCTGATCTGATTTTTATACTCTAGCATGACAACTTTTATCAGCATCTATTATTCTTGTAAGTTTAATATCTAGTCAAACGCCTGGCCGTCCAAAATGGCAGCTTTTCTGTGTCACGTGAGCAGGCTGAAATTAATTTCTTGATGTCCAGACCTGGGGAAACCACACGGATTGTTCCGCATATTGAGTTTGTGATTACGCGATTTTTTTAGCCGGATGGATGGCACAGATGGTTAGATATATCTAAGTAACATCGTACTTTGCTCTCAGAACTACGTTATTTCTTTCCCCAATGTCCGTGACGCCGACAAGTCTATTACGTCACGGTTACCATGGTACAGTGCCAAAGGTAAGAAACAAACAAATGGTTCCAATCGGAAAATAATTAACAGCATTTTCCTTTGCAGAAATTACATCTTGTGCAAGCTTTTAATTTCAAAGGTGAAAGCTTTACCTGTTGTGCGGGACCGTTACGAAGATTTTAAAAAGAGCCGAAATTTCTTTCTTATTTTCGGCGACACTTTCTGGTGAGACAAATAACTTTTGACCGAAAGAAAAGCATTTATCGTTGTCCCTTGTCATCTTCAAAATAACCACCCGCAACAGAACAGGAGGAGAATCACTCTATTGGAAGCCACTTTAGTTCCAGCATTCAAAGCCAGCTCTGGTCGCAACTCAAAACTTTTCATTCTTGCTTTAAACAATGGTTAAGGTACCGGAATTTGAAATCGGCTTCTGTTTTATTATAGGCATTCAAACCGTGGTCATGTTCAGATGGATACTAAGAGACTGGATGAAGAAGGAAAATAGGGATATGCTGGAGAATGAGAATTTCTAGCGCTATGGACTATTTGCACAAAATTTTCTTCTCTGCATTCCGACGACAAAAACAGATACTACACATTCTCTAAATAGATTCTAGTGAAAAAAATTAACCCGTGCAGTAGTTTTATAGAAGCGATTTATTTTCTCTGTACTGAGTGCCACACAAAGACTTCATTGACAATAGAAACCGTGTTCGTAATTGAGAGAATATGGCTGATAAGTTTATTTACGATGTATGTTTTATTTCACTATAAATAAATTTCGAGAACTTCGCGAGTTTGACGCCATATCAGAAGTACGTAGTATAAGAACAGAAAGGTTGTTATGCAAAGGGGAGTATTTAATGTAGAGTTACAGAAAACGGGGAACATAACCTTAACTCTTACGAAACGATTTTTAAAGTTCAGTTCTTCACTATTTTTAAGCAATAATCAAACACAGCTGGGCCAAACTTCTGTAAAAATTTGTTTTTTGATTTAACAGGAACTTTTCTGTTCGCTGTTGCAGAAAAGAAGCTAAATCGTTGATCTGTGTTGTATTCTCAAGCAGTTGCGTACTTCTTTTATAATTGAATTCTGATAACAGCGCTTATAACTTTTCGTTCGTTATTCAAGCTCTGTATCGCTTCAACTCGCATATCTATTGTAACATCATCTGACAGCCTTGGCGTGAAATTTTGACCTTTAAACTCAAACATCAAATAAAGTTGATTAAACGTAAGGCAAATTTGTCAAGGAATTTAAAACAGGTTTCCATCCTTTGGTAATGTTAAAAACGTTCCCACAGTGCAGCGCTGTTAAAACCGGAACAGAGTGCATTGTGGGAACTTCATTCATAAAATGTTCACCAGCAAGACCTCTTGACCCAGATTCTGGACACAGCTGATATCTTTAACTGAAGATGGACAACAGACGAATGAGCCTATGTTTCGTACGAGGAAGGGGAGGAGATCAGTCTCGGTACCAATGGCATTGTGGAGACGCTTTTATCATGGAAATATAATTCAGATTCCACAGGCCGCCGCTTTTAATTGCGAATGCATTTGCAAAATTAACCCTTTATCGAGCAATCGTAGCTGTCGGTGATATTTCCACAGAATAACATTTCTCTCTGGCCTCGCTAACCCTTCCACATTCTTCGTAAAATCAAACTTTAAGCAGACTGAAGGCAGATTAAATTCCAACTAAACGATTCCAAGTTTTGTATTTTTGGTTATAACTGCTTTTACGATGAAAAAAAAAAAGAAGAAGAGAAAGTAACTTTTGATGCAAAGGATAATAGAATGGAAGACCATGATGCTGATGCAAAAACGAATAAATAAATGCAGATTTACAAACATGTCACCCCCCTCCCTAAGGTTTAATTTCATATGTTATCACCCTTTACCGGCCTTTCAAAAGAAAGAATAACAAAAATAGTCTCTTTTTTGGGATAAAAGAGCAGAAAGCATGAATAGTAATTATCCGTCAGTCAGCTTTCGATGATGTCCCAGACGAGGTTTTAACAAGGCGACCATGTGCAGAACTTGTAATAAAACGGGGGAGATCGATACAAAATGGCAAAGACGGCAGGTTCGAACAGGATGATGATGCCATTATACGCCTAGTTTTATTTGATTTCGTTGTTAACCAATTATAAAGCAATTTTTCTTCAGTAAAGAAGTGAAAAGAGAGAGAGAGAGAGACAGAAGATAAAGTGCAGAGAGATATGACGTCAGTGCACATAGAGAGAGAAAGATGACGTTAGTACAGAGAGATAGAGACAGATTACGTCAGTACAGAGAGGGAGGGAGAGAGAGAGAGAGAGAGAGATGACGTCAGTACAAAGAGATGGAGAAGATGACAGAGAGAGACAGGGATGATCTCAGAGATGGAGAGAGAGAGAGAGATGAGTCAGTACAAAGAGAGGAGAAAGATGACGTCAGAGAGAGACAGGGATATCTCAGAGATGGAGAGAGAGAGAGATGACGTCAGTACAAAGAGATGGAGAAGATGACGTCAGAGAGAGACAGGGATGATCTCAGAGATGGAGAGAGAGAGAGAGATGACGTCAGTACAGAGAGGGAGGGAGAGGGAGAGAGAGAGAGATGACGTCAGTACAAGAGATGGAGAAGATGACGTCAGAGAGAGACAGGGAGATCTCAGAGATGGAGAGAGAGAGAGAGATGACGAGTACAGAGAGGGAGAGAGAGAGAGAGAGACAGAGAGAGAGAGAGAGATGACGTCAGTACAGAGAGGGAGGGAGAGAGAGAGAGAGACAGAGAGAGAGAGAGAGAGATGACGCAGTACAAAGAGATGGAGAAAGATGACGTCAGAGAGACAGGGCTGATCTCAGAGATGGAGAGAGAGATGACGTCAGTACAAAGAGATGGAGAAAGATGACGTCAGAGAGAGACAGGGATTATCTCAGAGATGGAGAGAGAGAGAGTTGATTCTAAATGTTGTGGAAAGGCCGTTGAAGGAATTTTGTTAAAAAGCAACAAGTCGAAATTAAAAGTCAGTTTAATTAGAATATAGAATTCCTTCTAGATATTTAAAAAACAGTAAAAATCGTTTTTAAAAAATATATATCCATATATTCTAGACCCAGATTTCTGTAATGTGTTTCTTTACAGGAAAAAGAGTAAAAATGAAATCCAACAACCAAAACTGAATGCAATAAAAATTAATAATAGATGCTTTAGATTTTTGAAAAAAGTTCTAACAATTATAATTCTTTATTTTCAATTAACTTAAATTCCCACTTCTACTTTTATAAATAAAGTAATTAAAATTATGTGCTAATTATTTAAAAGCTATTTTTAAAAATGCATTCATTATATGTATATTACAATTTACATTTTTCCCCAGATAATATCAACCGATACCTGGCCTAAATTTCTTGGAAGCCCGCAATAACAATATCCACTGCAGGTTTTCAGGTGTCTAAGCTCCAGTAAAATATATGCGGGGAGATTCTTCCCTATATTAGCAAATTCACCTCTTCCAGCTGACAGACGCCTCAACCGGTCTCGGAGAGTGGCCCGAAATGGGTTAACGATCAACAGATGCACGCTCAAGCAATAACCGGTGTGTGTTTGTTTTCTCTTGCCTTACGGGTGGCAGATCCCTGTTAACTGGTGAAAGTGAAAGATGAAGATCCATAAAAGTAATCGAGAACGGTTAATACTTAATTTATAACCTCTTTAATCGATGCAAATGAAAATCCGGGTAGGAAATGGACCATGTGAATGACAGCAGCAAGTTTACGTATTTAAGACAGATATAGGAAAAACGGCAGATTGTGGGAGATCGTGCGCGCGCGTGATCAATTCCCCAGGTAGACTCTCACCTGGCGAACGCATATTTCGGGAATTTTTCCATCCGTTCACCTACGCCGACGCGAAGCTCTGCGTACAACGACGGCAGTTCGTTTTTAGGGGGGCGTTGATAACTGAAAGGAGGAACTGGTGGGCGGCTGAATGGAGACGGAATGGATTGGTCGACTACATTCTGAGCCAACGACCGGTGGATTGGTGTCCGCCAACCACCTGCTAGTATACAAGGTACAGCCATATATCGGCCGGGGGAAGGGAACACAATGGAACTGCTTCGCTCCTGGAAACAACATCTGCTCTTGTACCGCACATGGTTCGGGAAAAGGTGAGGTGTTGCTGTTTATTTCATAGGATTTGTCTAACGAAAACTGATCGTAAGTCTGGTCTAAGAACACGATATCCATTTGACAGCTGTCCGAACTGGTTTAACGTTAATCTTAGTGTATGTTGTACTTGCGTAACAGAATCGGCCGGATTATCATTTTGCTGCTTTTCAGATTGGTCTGTCCTGCACGCGCGTGCACACATATAAATTATGCGTAAATAAGTGATATAAAAGGATGCAATATATAGACGTATTAGTATTATTAGCTGGATCATGTAGAGCCCTTTCGAAACTCCTCTCTCTCTCTCTCTCTCCATCTCTCTCCATCTCTCTCTCTCTCTCTCCTCTCTCTCTCTCTCTCTCTCTCTCTCTCTCTCCCCCCCCCCACAAACACACACGCACACGCTTCAGTTTGCTCCCAGGAAGTAAAATGTAAATCTAAGACATAAATTATTTGATAATATTGGGAAGACGGACCGAGGCTAGTTCTTACAAGAATAACTTGTTACAGCGCCAGTAACTTCTAAATAAATTTAGAGAGAAGCCGTCGACTTTAGCCTCATTTATATTTTTGATTAGGAATCACCAACGCCTTGACATCTTAGCTCCCCCACCAATAACAACTAGCTCAGGTGGTCTCCCCTGCAATAAAAACGACCTCAGCGCTGAAGATATTTATTGACGTCACAAATGTCTCAAGGCGAGTATCTATTAAGAATTTTAAAGTCACTTAAATCTCTGAGAACGTCTTATATGCTACTATATCTTCAAAAATAAAAGACTTTCATTTTCTTCTTCTTTAAATATGTTTAATGGATTAAATTTTTTTCTTAGCTTGCATCTCATGATATTACATAGAAATATCCAGCCAAGTCGAGGCCAATGATAATGTGAAATAAGCTGGAGTCTGAACTGTATTTGTAGTTTTTATTATTATTATTATTATTATTATTATTATATATTATTATTATTATTATATATATATTATTTAAAGTCAGTGATCGTATGAGCAGAAGCAGATGAGCTAGAAGTATGAAACGACGTTAATTACATTATTAGTACGCATGTAGTTGGGTCCTTTGCTGTGCGTGTGTTGTCTCGAACGTGTCGTTATGCCTTCCACCGACCGCACAATCCAGGTGCTAAACATCATTAAGCGAACACCTGGATCTGCTTTGATTTTCGTCTGTTTGTTTTTTTTTTAGATCAACTTCTCTTTTCCGCAGCTTACCTCTTATCGGCCAATTAGTCTTCATGACAGGAAGCAGTAACTAGTCGATGAAACACATACGCGCATATACACAATCACGTAGCGACACGAATAGCAGTCCTTCGTTTACCGGCCGGTGGGCGGCGGGACTGGCTTTCGAGGGAAACCAGGCACTGGTGGGGGGGGGGGATGAATCAAATACAAAATCAGGGAGGTTCCAGTCACGCGAGCCCAATAAACGGCCTTCTCAACAAAACGCTTTCCAATGAGCAATCGAGCATATTTTTTTTTATTTTTTAAATTATCAGCATCACCTGCCGGCTTAATCACGTACCTGAAGGTACCTGGCGAGAGAAGTTAATGGCGCCTATAAATGTGCTAGATTCTTATCAGTCGGCGAACGCTGAGCAAATAGATTATAGGAAGGATGTGACTCGACTCGCTTCTAGAAGTCCACCGAGGAAGAGCGTACGCATGTTGGTTGGCACAAGGGGAGACAACATCCAAACACGAGATATTCCCCGCTCTCCGATTACTGGAGATTGTTTTAGCTGACGTGACATCAAAGCCATCAGATGTAATTTAAGAGGCAAAGTTTTTCTGTATGTCAGATGGTGAACGGGATCCAAAATCGAGGCGATACCCAATTACGAAAGTGAAATCTCGGGAGAGTAGTGCTATTTTTCATAATGGAATAAAGTTAATAACGTAATAATAAATAGTGTGTGATAAAAGTGTGGACATGTCCAAGGTCGCTGTTTTATACTCGTGTAAGGGAGGAAACTCCTGGAAAAATATTTATCTTTAGGAGGGAGGGGGGTGTCCCAGAATGCTCTAGGGGCGCACACACTTTGGGAAGAGATCCGAGCAGATTAAAAAATAATGTCAGGCATATATAGAGAGATTAAAGCTGTTTATACCGCCTAATTTACGGCAGAGACGTGACGTACATAGTAGGAACCAGCCCCCCAGCAGCGGACTGGGTCTTAAAACCAGCCCGGGCATCCTTCACCTACTAGGTCGGCTCCACTAAAAATGAAACTTATCTTCAGTAACACAAGCACACGCCATGTGTAAGAGAGCAGGTGCCCGGCATCTGGCAGCGACACCATCAACGATATCCTTATTGTCAAGTTTGGCCAGAACCCCACCCTTTCCCCACAGACATCAACATGAACGCCTCAAGATGTTCTTGCGTCAATGTACTTCTTAGACGGCTTCTGATTCTCTCCAAAGCAGAGAGAGAGACCGTTCACACGCCACTTGTGACACAGGCAGCGTGTTATTGGCTATTTCATATAATTTAGGCCCCTATGTGTAATAGAATTATTTAAATTTTCCCTATATCGAAACCATCTAACTTTCTTAAAATCTTCCGCTATTTTAGAGTTCCCGATCTTATTTTTCGTATGTGCAAATCTAACATCCGGTTCTGAAAGAGGATCCACCCCCCCGGATATCCCCTTTTGTTTCAGGCAATCAGCAGTTCCCACCGTTTTTTGGTGGTATCCGCAATTATCGCCCACGGTAATCACAAAATTTATACCCCCCCCGTGGTCTGGTCCCTCTGCTCGAGCAAGAGGGCGAGATGATCTAGTCTACAACCATAGATCGAGACGGCAAGGCCTGCATCCTCTCGTCGCTTTTCCTTATGTACCACAACGTGCGGCAGTGGCGCCAGAAGTAGGCTATGGCTATACTTCCACTGCTCAATAATTATAATGACGCGTCAGGGGCGACCCTTTGATAGTTAGCCGGGAATCCCCCCCGGGAGGGATCCGCCCCTGACCAGCCCAGTCAAACGGCGGCCGGAAAAACACAATATACGATCGACTTCCTCCCCTCACGCACAGAGGTGAAGCTTCTCCAGATCTTCACGGAGATGTTTTG
>JACATO010001935.1:0-11805 GCA_018389105.1 Nautilus pompilius
AAAGACGTCAGTATAGAGAGAGAGGAGAGAGAGAAAAGAAGGGAGGAGAGAGAGAGAGAGAGAGAAGACGTCAGATTATAGAGAGAGAGAGAGAGAAAGGGAGGAGAGAGAGAGAGAGAGAGAGAGA
The DNA here is from genome assembly GCA_018389105.1 of Nautilus pompilius. Lineage (NCBI taxonomy): Eukaryota > Metazoa > Mollusca > Cephalopoda > Nautilida > Nautilidae > Nautilus > Nautilus pompilius. The sequence continues at coordinate 128 of JACATO010001935.1, forward strand.
AGGACGTCCGTATAGAGAGCGAGAGCGAGAGAGAGAGATGAGGGGATGAAGTTGCAGCGCAATTTTTAATTGGGAAAATAAGAAGGTCTACACGTTTTTATGTTTACTTTAAATAATAACCCAGCAGACGGCTGCCTGCTACCAGGAAGATGACGAGAGCTGGCTTACGAAGCGCCCGGCAGTAATTAGAGTCATTACTGCTAATCAACCCGGGGTAGACGACCGGGAGACGGAAGTAAAATCTTTCCAGAGTTCTCTATTTAATTTTAATAGAAATCGCAAACTCCGAAAGAAAATTAGCATGTTCGTTCTCCCCGATTTGCCTCCAACAATGGTTTGCACTTTCGCTTTATTTACTTAAAGAGAAAAAAAAAAAAAAAAGATATTATCTTCTTTAGCCTCGCGGTAACCATTGAAATTATATTCTTGTCATCCATGAAGTAATCTCAATAATGTTTTTGTATTCTGAGGCGCTGCAAGATTTAAATTGCTTTTTTCAACTATGCCTCCTGGTAGCAGGCTTTTCCCCCCTTCTCTCTCTCTCTCTCTCTCTTCTTCTTCTTCTTCTTTCGTATTTCGGTTAAAATTCAAGTCCGGTAGACGCATATAACCGCTTAATAGCTAAACCCTTCTTTTCTCGCTTTTAGGGGGGAGGGGATATATGTCGTAATCCTAGGCGGCCGTGGGGGGGAGCTGCTCTCGCCCGAAAATAATCAAGAAGACAGATACAAAAAAGAAATAAAAGAAAAACGAGAAGTTTTTAAAACAACAACAACAACAACAAAAAATGGAACAGGAATTAGGAAATTGGATGTTTCTAGTGATGCTAAATTATTAGGAAATTAATTCTCGTGCCAACTATCATTTTCATTTACCCGACCTAATGGCTTTTTTTGTTTTTGTTTTTGTTTTTTTTTTTTTTGCCGGGTTGTATTAAAAACGTGGAACGTAAAAATAATTGGAACGGTTGTCGCGATAGATTTTTTTTTTTTTAATATATATAAAGGATGGAGGTCCGAGTATACCTTTGTGGCTTCAGACGGACTCTTCTTTCCGTTTTCTTTTTCAGGTTTATCTAGAATATTATACACATATATATATTTATCTCGGACGGGATTAAACGTATAACTTTGCACAGTAAAACACAGAGAAAGGAAGTTATGCTAAAATATATGAAGCATAGCTGACTTCGTGTAATAGAGAACAGTAGCGGAAGAAAATTCTAATATATATATATGTGTGTGTGGTCTGTGTTTACCATTCCAAACGGAATCCCTGACCAACGCAGTCCGAGCTTTAGATAGTCTTTTAAAAGCGCGAACTCCAAATATTCTCGGTCGGCCGGAAGTCCGAGGCCCGGTCGGTACACCACCACCGGGTTTTTGACTCGCCACCAGACCGGTTTCTCTCCACATTTGAGGGAGGGGAGAAGAAAGAAGGATACCGAGTCGAAGACGGAGCCAGCCGCCTCTCCGCCCGCAGAGTTGGCTTATTAGGGTGGGCGGCTACTCTACCCGCCTCCCGTCAAAAACCTTCTCCGGAAGTCATCTTTCGTTCACCGTATTTTCGTTTTTTTATTTTCCCAATGGCGGCGATTCCTCCATTGTTTCAGAACGGAAACTGCGGTTCTTCGTCCGAAACATTTCAAATTTGTTCGCTCCCTTTTAACCACCCCCCCCGTGGGTGGGGAGTTATACTTCTTTTCTTTTTGAGAATTTTGCAAACTCATTTAAAGAAATTCCTTTTAAATATATATATATATTTTATCTGTTCCGAATAGGGTGTATAAAAAGGGGGGGATACAGAACGCCCTTATTACTCGGATCGCGTTGAGTCATAGGGGCTGCGACACGCAGTGCCTTTCTCGTTAATGTAATAATGACACCCTTTGTGACGTCGGGTCCGTGTACAGCTCCCGGAGCCAGACCAAGACAAGCAGTAACCGGTGCCTTTAGGCTGGACCGGGTGGCATGAGGGAGATAAAAGCTGATGCGGTACAGTGAGGGTTAAATAACAATCATTAGCTGGCATTACTGGAAGCATTATTACCAAATCATTTTCCTTTTTTTTGGAAAATGTGTTTCAAAAGGATTTATGTCATGTTGAAAGCTATTTCGCATTCTCAAGAGGTTCTTTTTATTCTCAAAACATTCGTACTAAACACGATTGTAGCCTCATCTATAGGTAAACATGACGTCGATTATAGCCTCATCTATAGGTAAACATGACGTCGATTATAGCCTCATCTATAGGTAAACATGACGTCGATTATAGCCTCATCTATAGGTAAACATGACGTCGATTATAGCCTCATCTATAGGTAAACATGACGACGATTATAGCCTCATCTATAGGTAAACATGACGTCGATTATAGCCTCATCTATAGGTAAACATGACGTCGATTATAGCCTCATCTATAGGTAAACATGACGTCGATTATAGCCTCACCTATAGGTAAGCATGACGTCGATTATAGCCTCATCTATAGGTAAACATGACGTCGATTATAGCGTCATCTATAGGTAAACATGACGTCGATTATAGCCTCATCTATACGTAAACATGACGTCGATTATAGCCTCATCTATAGGTAAACATGACGACGATTATAGCCTCATCTATAGGTAAACATGACGTCGATTATAGCCTCATCTATAGGTAAACATGACGTCGATTATAAGCCTCATCTATAGTAAACATGACGTCGATTATAGCCTCATCTATAGGTAAACATGACGACGATTATAGCCTCATCTATATAAAACATGACGTCGATTATAGCCTCATCTATACGTAAACATGACGTCGATTATAGCCTCATCTATAGGTAAACATGACGTCGATTATAGCCTCATCTATAGGTAAACATGACGTCGATTATAGCGTCATCTATAGGTAAACATGACGTCGATTATAGCCTCATCTATACGTAAACATGACGTCGATTATAGCCTCATCTATAGGTAAACATGACGACGATTATAGCCTCATCTATAGGTAAACATGACGTCGATTATAGCCTCATCTATAGGTAAACATGACGTCGATTATAGCCTCATCTATAGGTAAACATGACGTCGATTATAGCCTCATCTATAGGTAAACATGACGACGATTATAGCCTCATCTATACATAAACATGACGTCGATTATAGCCTCATCTATACGTAAACATGACGTCGATTATAGCCTCATCTATAGGTAAACATGACGTCGATTATAGCCTCATCTATAGGTAAACATGACGTCGATTATAGCCTCATCTATAGGTAAACATGACGTCGATTATAGCCTCATCTATAGGTAAACATGACGTCGATTATAGCCTCATCTATAGGTAAACATGACGACGATTATAGCCTCATCTATAGGTAAACATGACGACGATTATAGCCTCATCTATAGGTAAACATGACGTCGATTATAGCCTCATCTATAGGTAAACATGACGTCGATTATAGCCTCATCTATAGGTAAACATGACGACGATTATAGCCTCATCTATATACATAAAACATGACGTCGATTATAGCCTCATCTATACGTAAACATGACGTCGATTATAGCCTCATCTATAGGTAAACATGACGTCGATTATAGCCTCATCTATAGGTAAACATGACGTCGATTATAGCCTCATCTATAGGTAAACATGACGTCGATTATAGCCTCATCTATACGTAAACATGACGTCGATTATAGCCTCATCTATAGGTAAACATGACGTCGATTATAGCCTCATCTATAGGTAAACATGACGTCGATTATAGCCTCATCTATAGGTAAACATGACGTCGATTATAGCCTCATCTATAGGTAAACATGACGTCGATTATAGCCTCATCTATACATAAACATGACGTCGATTATAGCCTCATCTATACGTAAACATGACGTCGATTATAGCCTCATCTATAGGTAAACATGACGACGATTATAGCCTATATCTAGGTAAACATGACGTCGATTATAGCCTCATCTATAGGTAAACATGACGTCGATTATAGCCTCATCTATAGTAAACATGACGACGATTACAGCCTCATCTATAGGTAAACATGACGTCGATTATAGCCTCATCTATAGGTAAACATGACGTCGATTATAGCTCACCCCTATAGGTAAGCATGACGTCGATTATAGCCTCATCTATAGGTAAACATGACGTCGATTATAGCGTCATCTATAGGTAAACATGACGTCGATTATAGCCTCATCTATACGTAAACATGACGTCGATTATAGCCTCATCTATAGGTAAACATGACGACGATTATAGCCTCATCTATAGGTAAACATGAAGTCGATTATAGCCTCATCTATAGGTAAACATGACGCGAGATAGCCTCATCTATAGGTAAACATGACGTCGATTATAGCTCATCTATAGGTAAACATGACGACGTTATAGCCTCATCTATACATAAACATGACGTCGATTATAGCCTCATCTATACGTAAACATGACGTCGATTATAGCCTCATCTATAGGTAAACATGACGTCGATTATAGCCTCATCTATAGGTAAACATGACGTCGATTATAGCGTCATCTAGGTAAACATGACGTCGATTATAGCCTCATCTATACGTAAACATGACGTCGATTATAGCCTCATCTATAGGTAAACATGACGACGATTATAGCCTCATCTATAGGTAAACATGACGTCGATTATAGCCTCATCTATAGGTAAACATGACGTCGATTATAGCCTCATCTATAGGTAAACATGACGTCGATTATAGCCTCATCTATAGGTAAACATGACGACGATTATAGCCTCATCTATACATAAACATGACGTCGATTATAGCCTCATCTATACGTAAACATGACGTCGATTATAGCCTCATCTATAGGTAAACATGACGTCGATTATAGCCTCATCTATAGGTAAACATGACGTCGATTATAGCCTCATCTATAGGTAAACATACGTCGATTATAGCCTCATCTATAGGTAAACATGACGTCGATTATAGCCTCATCTATAGGTAAACATGACGACGATTATAGCCTCATCTATAGGTAAACATGACGACGATTATAGCCTCATCTATAGGTAAACATGACGTCGATTATAGCCTCATCTATAGGTAAACATGACGTCGATTATAGCCTCATCTATATAGGTAAACATGACGACGATTATAGCCTCATCTATACATAAACATGACGTCGATTATAGCCTCATCTATACGTAAACATGACGTCGATTATAGCCTCATCTATAGGTAAACATGACGTCGATTATAGCCTCATCTATAGGTAAACATGGACGTCGATTATAGCCTCATCTATAGGTAAACATGACGTCGATATAGCCTCATCTATACGTAACATGACGTCGATTATAGCCTCATCTATAGGTAAACATGACGTCGATTATAGCCTCATCTATAGTAAAACATGACGTCGATTATAGCCTCATCTATAGGTAAACATGACGTCGATTATAGCCTCATCTATAGGTAAACATGACGTCGATTATAGCCTCATCTATACATAAAACATGACGTCGATTTAGCCTCATCTATACGTAAACATGACGTCGATTATAGCCTCATCTATAGGTAAACATGACGACGATTATAGCCTCATTATAGGTAAAACATTGACGTCGATTATAGCCTCATCTATAGGTAAACATGACGTCGATTATAGCCTCATCTATAGGTAAATGACGACGATTACAGCCTCATCTATAGGTAAACATGACGACGATTATAGCCTCATCTATAGGTAAACATGACGTCGATTATAGCCTCATTATAGGTAAACATGACGTCGATTATGCCTCATCTATAGGTAAACATGACGACGATTACAGCTCATCTATAGGTAACATGACGTCGATTATAGCCTCATCTATAGGTAAACATGACGTCGATTATAGCCTCATCTATAGGTAAACATGACGACGATTTACAGCCTCATCTATAGGTAAACATGACGACGATTATAGCCTCATCTATAGGTAAACATGACGTCGATTATAGCCTCATCTATAGTAAACATGACGTCGATTATAGCCTCATCTATACGTAAACATGACGACGATTATAGCCTCATCTATAGGTAAACATGACGAACGATTACAGCCTCATCTATAGGTAAACATGACGTCGATTATAGCCTCATCTATAGGTAAACATGACGACGATTATAGCCTCATCTATAGTAAACATGACGTCGATTATAGACTCATCTATAGGTAAACATGACGTCGATTATAGCCTCATCTATAGGTAAACATGACGACGATTATAGCCTCATCTATAGGTAAACATGACGACGATTATAGCCTCATCTATAGGTAAACATGACGTCGATTATAGCCTCATCTATAGGTAAACATGACGTCGATTATAGCCTCATCTATAGGTAAACATGACGTCGATTATAGCCTCATCTATAGGTAAACATGACGTCGATTATAGCCTCATCTATAGGTAAACATGACGTCGATTATAGCCTCATCTATAGGTAAACATGACGACGATTACAGCCTCATCTATAGGTAAACATGACGACGATTACAGCCTCATCTATACGTAAACATGACGACGATTATAGCCTCATCTATAGGTAAAACATGACGACGATTATAGCCTCATCTATAGGTAAACATGACGTCGATTATAGCCTCATCTATAGTAAACATGACGTCGATTATAGCTCATCTATAGGTAAACATGACGACGATTACAGCCTCATCTAAAGGTAAACATGACGACGATTACAGCCTCATCTATAGGTAAACATGACGACGATTTAGCCTCATCTAAAGGTAAACATGACGATTATAGCCTCATCTATAGGAACATGACGACGATTATAGCCTCATCTAAAGGTAAACATGACGTCGATTATAGCCTCATCTATAGGTAAACATGACGACGATTACAGCCTCATCTATAGGTAAACATGACGACGATTACAGCCTCATCTATACGTAAACATGACGTCGATTATAGCCTCATCTATAGGTAAACATGACGACGATTATAGCCTCATCTATAGGTAAACATGACGTCGATTATAGCCTCATCTATAGGTAAACATGACGTCGATTATAGCCTCATCTATAGGTAAACATGACGACGATTACAGCCTCATCTAAAGGTAAACATGACGACGATTACAGCCTCATCTATAGGTAAACATGACGACGATTATAGCCTCATCTATAGGTAAACATGACGACGATTATAGCCTCATCTATACGTAAACATGACGACGATTATAGCCTCATCTATAGGTAAACATGACGACGATTATAGCCTCATCTATAGGTAAACATGACGTCGATTATAACCTCATCTATAGGTAAACATGACGTCAATTATAGCCTCATCTACAGGTAAACATGACGACGATTATAGCCTCATCTATACATAATCACATAAATTTAATTTTAAAAATAATTGTTGCTGAGTGACTCGAGGGAAATGTTGCAACTTGTGAAAGATCTTCCAAAAGCCGCCGAGATCACACGAAGATTAGATATCAGATAAAGATAGTATTAGTAATAGTATTACACTTGTTAATGAGCAGAATGAATTATCGGCAAGTGTGGTTAATAGTGATAATACTACTCAATTTAAGAACCGCATTGAGGGCAATTTATCTTTCACGGGGGAATCCTCGCTGAAGCCACGATAATTTTCTGCTTGCTTTCTTGCAAATTAACAGTAGTGCGATAGAAACGGCCTTTTCTCAGGACCAAAACCTGACGTCGGCGTCGCGGGAGGAATCTGCGGACTGCGGGCTCTTCAGACACCTCGTCTGGTGTTTGGTCCGCTTGCAGATAGATATAACAGAACGGTTTTAGTTGAGTCGGCACAAGCGGAGGAGACGCGGTTATCTCCGGGGTGGGTGGGTGTGACTGAGTGAGTGCGCGGCCCGTCTGTTTCCAGCCGCAGTACTTTCGTTCTCTTCCCTCCGTCTCAGCCTAGAGTTTTGCCAGGACGTTCCTCGCCCTTTAATTCTCGGCGACGGTTCCCATCTTTCTGCGACCAAAACCCCGGCTATAACCTTTCCCCAAGACCGGAACATTTCCGAAGGAGGAGGAGGAAGAAGAAGGAAGAAACACAAGCGACAGAGTCGTCCCGGGCTCTTCGGGAATCGTGGACGGAATGTAGTCCTGGTTACAATAAAACAAAATATGTTCTCCTATTACAGAGCCACCATTGTATCCGCTCAGCTACCACCGCTGTGCGCTAAATGGCGGATTGTCCTGACAGGGGCTGGGGGGAGGGAGGAGGGGGGGGGGGAGGGGATGCCTTGAGAAGAGTAGCAAAAAAGAAAATGAAGTTTATTAGACTTTCCAGTTTCTCCGATGACCCGTGCGTAGGGGGGGGGGGATAACAAAACCGCTCTGTGGAATATCTGAGAATAATTTCTCCTCAGGTTGAAAAAAAATAGAAAATACGCGGTTTGAAAGTTTCGTGTGTTAAGAAATAGCGCAGACATTATTCTTCCTTTATAGTGTGGTGACAAGCATCACACACACACACTCACCCTCCCCCCCCAAAAAAATGTCGGGATTTTATGGTCTCAGCTCGCGCTGTGTTCATATAAGAAAATAGTGGACCACGAGACATGTGCGCGTTTACATACATGGCATAGCTAGATTTCCGCTCGTTTATTTTCTATTTTATTAACTTTTTAATATAAATAAAAACGCTTTAGTTGCTGTTGTTGTCCTTGTCCGGACTTCAGGGCCAGTAAACGAGTTGCTACGACACCAGTCCGGTGTATAAGCCGCGGTCACGATACGTTTCGTGAAGGAAAAACCTTCAAAATGACGACACGGGCGGGGGTATATGAATGCGGGTTATACACACGCACACACACAAAGAAAAGCCGGTGCGTGTTATACACGGAGTGGCGTGATAACTTTGTAGATGCCATGGCGAGCAAGTTCCCTTTTCCGTTTCTCAAGGAACGCAGTCAATTAATCTCCCTTCTTTTCCCTTCTAACGCGTAAAGTCGACGTTGTAGAAGTACCGATCGTGGAATGGCCACCCGTGAAGTTCATTTTCGCCATGGAGCAGAGAGATAAGGGAGATGAGATGTGACACTCTTTTTTTCTTTTTTCTTTTTCTCCCCCCCCACCCCCCGCTAATAATTCACGTGGCGATAGAAATCAAAGAAACGAAGAATCCAGAAAGTGGCGAGATTTACGACGCCTTTTTCCGCAGTAAATGACGATCGATACGTCGGGTCACGAAAACCGCGATCTGTCTTACGGCCAGGATGTATTTATTGTATTTATTTATTTAATTTTTGTTGTTTCTTTCTTTCTTTTTTTTTTTTCAAACACCTGGATTTTCCCTCCAAAATTATCAGCCGCGCGAAACTGATATCTGTTTGATTTACCGACACAAGGTGGCGCGGTGTTTATCAGCTGATGGTGGTCTTTTGACTTCGTTCAGATTCCGATCTTCCACGTTGTCATCTTGGAATTTTATTAATGGCGACTCGAACCGCGGACCGTCTATTTTACTCGGCGCGCAGATTAGCCGAAGCGTAATGGACGCCGAAGCGAAATATTTCGGTTTTATTCCCCCGAGCATCTTCCCCGTCTAAGAGCCTGGCTCTTCCCCCTCCCACCACCGAAACTTCCGGTCGGGTCGTCGCGATACTCGCCGAGCGTCAGAACGAACCTGGCGGCTTTCTCCCTGTGTCGTTAGAGTCCGCCTTCTAATACTTTCCCTTTAGTTTCTTTAATGTTTTTCTTCTTCTTCTTTCTTTCTTGTGTCTGTGTGTGTGGGTGTGTGTGTGTCGGTCTTGGCGCTGCCCTGCGCAATCAAAGAAAAGCCAACGCATTCGGTTGCAACGAAGCTTCTCTCCCGCGCAAGGGAACCGGTAAAAAGGAAGGAATCCACTCTTAGTTCAAGATCATGCGGACTCTCCCTTAAGGCGAACGAGCTACCTTAACCCCTCCCCCCCAACCTAACCTAACCCCCTCCCCCCGGCGGAAAAGAAAGACCGGTTGTAACTCCATGAGCTGTGGACATTTCCAGTGGTTAGAAATACTCTCTTCCCCGACCGACGGGTCCCGCAACTGTTCTTACGGACGCGGAAGCCTCTATTATGTAGTTTATAGGTTTATCCCCCCCCCCCCCACACACACACACACCCAGCTTCTGAAGCATTTCGAAACTTCAGCGGAGCGGGTCCTTTCCATCGTCACTGAAATTCTAATCCCTCTTCCCCCCCCCCTTTTTAGGGGAGGGTGTTGACGACTTCGGCATTCTTACTCGGCAGAAGTAGGTGTCTGTCTCCACCTGACAACAGCGAACAGTTTGTTTCTCGCCGGACCGAAATATGCCGGGAAGAAGATTCACGGCTACTTCCTCCTCCTCCTCCTCCCTAAATACCTCTTTATCGCATCTCTGGTAGAATCGGTGCCGTTAGATTAGTTTTAAATCATTAGCCTGTCAAACAACCGTAGCGCGGAAGGCAAAAAAAAGAGCTCGTGCGTGCGTGGGAGGGGGGGAGGCAGGGAAGGGAAGGGTTTGGTGGTGGTGGGAGGGGGGAAGGGAAGGGGGGTTTAGACCAAAAGCAAACAGGCGACGAAGAGAAAAGATAAACTCTTCGCTGGATGAATTTCAATGGAGTGACAAACGCTTAGCACCAAATCGGTTGTAAAGAGGAGATTTATTATCGGCGCGCGCGCGCTGGCTCGATGAGAGGAAATCTCGGGGCCAACAGAACTTCAAAAACAACAACAACAACAACGACGACGACGACGACGACGACGACAAAAACCCTGGTAATTTCCCTTTGTGTTCGCTCCTCTCGCCGGTTCACGCGGCCGCCGCGGCGGAGGAGGAGGAGGAGGAGGTTTGGAAGATGGCGGCTGATGTCGAACGCGGCCAGCCGCTCGCGTTTCCCCGAAACTCGCGAGAAGAAGAAAGGGAGAATTTAACAAATAAGTTGACGCAGTATTTCTGCTCGCTACGAGGGGACAGGGAGGAGGAGGGGACGGAGTGGGGTGTGCGCCATTAGTGGGCTTACCGTCGGCCCTCCTAGGAAAACGGACTCTCCCCATCGCCACGAGACCCTTATTATACCTTCGCAATTAGCCACGGACACCGCCTCCCCTTCTTTCCCTAATCCGTAATCGCTTCGCTCATTTATAGTCTCGACAAGTAAACAAGCCATCGTTCGTTTGTTCGGAGGGGGGGGCAGGGGTTCTCTTGGAACGCTGTCGCGCCTTTCAAAACTTCGCCCTCCCTTCCGACTAGAAATTCTAAAGATGGGAAACGGCAGTATCCGGGACAACGACAACAAACGGAGCGGGCAGGGGGAAATCGAAAGAAACCAGCAACCCCCCCACCCCTGCGACGACACGTGAGGACCAAGGTTCCGCCGCCGCCTCGGTCAGCGATCACGCCACGCGTTACGATACCCTAAAGTCAATAGGCTTCCTTTTTTTCGTTTTGTTTTGAAAAGTGCACATCCATCGCAAACTGATCGCGGCAACGTTATTATCTGACACACTGTAAAAGCAACACGAAAAAAAGGGGGGGGTGTGTTGTGTGCACGTCCATTGTCCGTTTCCAGACGTCGCCTAAGGGAGGGAACACGTGCGCGAGAAGTTGCGTGCTGAGTGAATGACGTCACTGAGTTCGCTTTCTGCCTGCCGGAGACCGCTAGGG
>JACATO010001936.1:0-24444 GCA_018389105.1 Nautilus pompilius
CAAAGATATTTTACCCATTCATAAAAGTTTTAACTGAACCTGTATCCACTCTTCTCTAAAAATAAAATTCTGAATATTATAAGATCAAAAATTAAATCTGTTTTTTGTTGTTTTGTTTCTTTCTAATACCAGAAAAGGTGACTGGGAGGATTACCGTCTAAATATCTTAAATCTTTTCCCCAGCAAACACGATCAAAAATATTAATAGGTTTTTCTTCAAGGTTTGGTAAATTATCTGGATTTAATATTAAATCTCATCGTGTTTTCAAAGGCGATCAGTAAATCCCGGTAAATTATTTACAACAAAATACCAGTAGCTTTTCTCAAAGACTAACTGTTTATTCCAGAACGTACTATTTTTTAACGATTTCGAAAATTCCTTTTAACTTCAGTTAACATTTTTTTCCAATAAGTTGTTATATTTTTGTATTATTATCCGATTCTAATTTATATTCTACTTAGAAATTTATTGAAGATTCCGAAGATAGTGAAAATTATTCCTCTGGTGATCACCAAAAGTTTGGTTCTTCTGATCGCATCTCGGGTTTACAGAAAGAGGCGACGGTGAAAGTGACCCTGACCATAGGAAGGCTAAATAAAATTGGGACAAACAGGCGGTAGAACGTTTGCCTCGGTTTTTAAGTTAATTAATTAATTAACTAAAATCCTATCAAGAGAAAAGGTAAAATGTTTCGCTTATTTTACCCTGAAATATACGTGGGCTAGTTTATGGTGAAAGTGGATGTGCTACAGCATAGGCGCATCTCGTTAGATCCGATGTTCTCAGTGTCATGGTTGCTATATGAACATCTCTGAATCATCCTGGATCTCAAACATCAAGCAAATAAAAATCCACGAAAACCTGTAACTTTAGTCCTACCAATTAAAAACCCAAATAATATATTCTACCTGAACGAAATTTACCCTAAATTTTAATAGAAGTTACTTATTTTAGTGAATTATGAGTGAAATATTAAAACAAACTGAATCATTTTACACTAGCGGAAGGGATAATAATTCCGCCATCTTTAATATTTTCTAGAACTATTAGGACATTTCCAAACAAACCTTTACAGATAATAGAAAACGTGATTAATCGCGATACATTGTTTGAAGGTGAACACTAATTTATTTGAGACGACTTATTTCGAAAACAAATAAATATTTTACAAACATTTGTTGGAAAGCAGACAATAGATTTGTATTTACAGGTAAATGGCAGACAAATAATTGAGGGTAACGTTAACCGTTTACAAATCTTATTATCCCACAGAAGGATTCTGTAGAAAATTTTAATTTTATCGTCAACCACTGTTGTCGTTTAATAAAAATTAAAAACAAAAAAGTGAATAAAGGGATACACTTTTAGAATTTAATTTAATATAAATAAAAAATAAAGAACAGTTTCTTGATTAAATAATTGTTAGCAGGGTTTTATTCCCAATAAATTAAGTTATTTCAGCCGATTATCGATGCAAGCTGTCAGCTAATATTAGCTACTACTCGGTATAATGTAGAACCCTCAACATCACGAAAATTGACGTCAGTGGAGAGACTTATGGAAGATTTGGAATCAACTATCCCTTTATCAACTCTGCAGGCTTATTTAACAGATGACAGAAAAGGATGTATTTTCTTCAGATTATTTGGCTTTTAAAGAGAGTTGGTCTGTATTTGCGGTACAATATATAAATCTAAGCTATATTTATCCGGATTATCTTCCATAGGAACTTTTATTCTATTGACTTTTTAACAAGTGTAAAACCAGACAAGAATATATTGGAAATCATGCCAAATTGTAATATACTGTTACCTTATTTATCACAACATGGAGGCTGCACAAAATAAATTACTTTCGTAGTCCACAATTTTCATTGAAACAAAAATACTGATTCTATGATCAGAAGAAAATGAATTACTAAACATCTAATAAAAGTTAAATCAAGAGGTTTCACAGTCTGAGTCAACCATATTTTGGTGAAAGCTTTGATTGCACCTTCAAAATTAATCTCATAACCGAGAAATCTATTTTAATTTCATCATCTAAACCAGCTATTAATAATAATGTTTATATGGAATTAATGCAGTTGATGAACACTTGTTTAAATCAAATTTAATAAATAAAAGTAATTCCTTAAACATCACCAATGGTTCATAGTTCATTTATGAAGGTGCACAAATCGCTGAACAATTAGCGATACCTGAAATATCTTAGTTTTATTATTGATAAAATCTTCAATGTTGTCAAAAGATTTTTATCTTCCACTAAATTATACAAGTCAATAAGACGATGTTGGTCTTTAATCATTTCTTTCAATTTTAAAGGTAACAATCATAATTCTATTTATTGTGCTCATAATGGAAATAGTTGATCTACGATAAAGTTTGGTTCAGGTCGTGTGAACTCTCTCATTATTAGCGAAACTTGTTTCTCTTTGTCTCCATTATTTCAGATATGTGCAAGATATCTTATTAATATACAATTTTACGATTAGTTTTTAAGTAGAAATGCATAATATATTTATACACTAATTAAGAATTTATTAAAGTGGGAGAGTAAATAATAAAATAAATAGTGAAATTAAGAAGCTAATTAGAGCGGCATTTGTATAATTCGAGAAGTTGGTGGAACTGATGAAAACATGAACATCCAATAGACATAAATCGGGAGATTGTCCGGTAGTTAATCATATGAAACCTTTACCAATGATGTATGTTTAATGATTATGTGTAGAAATTTCAATCAGGTGTATAAGACACCCTTATTTGCTTGAAAGCGGACAGAGAGGATTGCGCGTGGAATCGTAGGCCAGAATCTCGATACCTGAGCACGAGAAGCCAATAAACAGAGAAAGTCCTCAAGAGTAAAGAAGAAGAATCTGTTAGGTTGATAACAAGGAACAAAGTGTAAGAGATAAAGGTAAACATACTGATCCGTATTCAGAAAGTAACAACAGTTGAGAGTCCATGGCGTCCGATATATTAGCTTTATATCATTAACAATATTTAAATTGTTTATCGATCTTTTCCGATATGAGATGATTTGATGGACAGATGGCCTCAGTAAACATGAAATTCCCCTGACCTCTGTAGTGACGAGTTACTCTCGGGTACCGAAGAGGTCAACTCTCTGCGTTTATTGACTCAGTAAAATTGAAATTCTTTTTATTTCTGCGGTGAATTCCAGGGGAAGAGGGACCGGACAGATCTCAAGGTCTCGTCTGAACCGGAATATTTAAAAAGCCGTTTGTGTTAAAATTGAATAAACTCTGGTCAGATTTCAGCTGTCTGATGTCTGATCGGTTGACCTAAGACTCGTAGATAGTAAATCCTCCTTCCTACACTACCTCGCTGAGAATTCCACTTACAGTTGGCTGTCAAGCTGTTTAATTGTCTGTAGGTACTGATATACTTCTACTACAAATAACCACTGCGCTGTTGCAGCCATGAGAACAGAAGAGAGGAAGAAATTCAAAAAATTTTGAAGATAATATTTTTTATGTCGACTTGAAAATGTGAAAATGGTAGATAATTGTAGGAAATATCGAGGCGATTTCAAATACCGTAGAGCTCATTTGCAAGAAAAACGTTCGTAAGGACTTTTGGCAGGAATAATTTTCCAAATTACTAAGTATACTTTTGTTATTATTGTTATGATCACCTGGACGTTTATGTAGGTGAGAGCGTGACGAGGAACAACTGAACTTTCGGTGACATTCTTCTTGGATCAGGCTGGAGCTCTGCGACACAGATCAGGTCAAAGGTCACTATCTTAGTGGGGCTAATAAAGGCTAAAGATATCAAATATCGATGTATCTCAGATTTCTCGTCGGCACAAATCATAAAATGTGAGATTCATCAGACACAAAGAAGAAATCACTGGAGATATTGTATCCATAGTCTTTAGAGATGGATGTGACAGAAATACCATTGTCCACATCCTGGTGTTTATTGTTGTTAACCACGTGGTTTTCCAGGAATTGTAGAAGTTCCCAATCAAAGAGGGATGAAGGAGGCGCTGAACTGACCGGTGTAGTATCCTTAAGAGCCCGGGTCTGTGGAAAGTATTCCGGCTGATCGGGCGGCACATAAGTTTTGCTACCTGAAATAAAAACAGGTATCAACAAAAAATGATATTGAATCATTTGATGGCTTTCCGCAGAATCAGTTCCGTGAGGAAATCAACGACGTAAGACTGAAGCAAATTCCTTGGATCTCCCGGCTGAAAAAAGCCTGTAAACATCTACAGGTAGAGTTCTTCATTTGACATTGGAGACTCTGTCAGTCATATTCTCACCTGTCCCACCACTATAAGCCAGGACCCCAGATATGATGATAAGAGAAATCTAAGTGCTTCTGAAAGAATTTACGTCGGTAATTTTGGTTTCCTATGACAGATCCTTTAAAATATAAAGGAGATGATGGAGGGAAGTGGTCATTTATTTCTCATATAACTGATCTATTTAATAAAACTTTCTAGTCGGAGAACAGACAAATTTAACCTCAAAGTATCGGATCGATGAGACAAAGGATAAAGTGAACTACTGCAGCCATTAAAGCTACAGACTGGAGTTGTGTTGTTTTCCTTGGCAGCTCACACACAGATTGATTTATGTTGACATTAATGAATTACCTCCCTTACACCGTCATCATTTAACTTGAATGTTTATCGATACGATATATTATCGATATTTAACCATAGTTTGAAAAATAAAAAATACCAACAGCCAAATTTTCTAGATTCAACATAAAAATTTTATTTCCTTTTAATGCATCATTAATAACTGTTGTCCTTCAATATGAAATAACACAAAAGAATTTTCAATACAAAAGTAAGTTGATGGCTCTCAGTCATTGTAAGAGATCTATTCATCCCGACCATCCACAGCTGATCATCGCTTAGTTACGTCAGTTAGGGAAGAAGAGGCGCAGTATCAGCAGCACTGGATGGAGGAATGAGCGAATATACGTATACACCGAATATACAGAGATATCAGAAAATGGAAATAGAGAAGATATCATCTACGGAATTTAATAGGTGAGGAATAATCGAGTTTTCTTTCCTTCATCAAATGTTTTTCTCTCTTTGTCTTCAGCAGGAAGTAACAAAAGACTATAAAGTAAATTCATACAAAAGTCACGTGACTCGTCCTCTCTGCTCCTCTTCTGATACGGAGCTGCTGTGGAATTTTGCTTGCTTCACGGATCATTTAGTAGAGGAATTTTAGAATATAGTTCTCGTCTAAAACTCGGTGGATATTTTATACCTGAAGTCCCAGGTGGTCTGACTGAGTTCTCTCCCTTCCATTCGCCGCGATAAGAAGCGGACAGAGGTCGCTAGCAGGAGTGGATTGGTGACGTGTGGTATTTCTCCTCGTTCATCTTCCGTGATTATATCACCATCGATCCGCTATCACATATTGACGAGGTGACTTTCGATAATTTCTATTTAAGGTGTCGTGAATTCGACGATTTCCTTTTCACCGTGAACCTAACTGACCGAAAACCTCTTGTTTCTACTTTTGATCTTTAAGTTGACAAAAAAAGTCGGATTACAGAAGAAATGGAATAAATGAGAGAGCAGTAAATAGAGACTGGGTCAGGTGAGAGAGGACATGATGGGGTAAATCTCCTGGTGTTAAATGGGTGAATTTTAAAATATTTGACCGAATAGAAATAAATAGTTAAAGAAAATGTATCTCAGTGTAAAATTAGTAACCTGCTGTACTGTAAGTTAGAATAATTATGCAGCAAATTAAATGAACGCTGATAGACTTTGGCTAAAACAGGCAAATTCTCCCTCCTCTAATAATGGTAAAATGAAAGTAAATGTGGCTTAAAGGAAATATTAGCAGTTAAAATTATAACTTCGAGTGGCTCATCAGAGTTATATTCAGAGGATAGGGAGAAGCCAAGATGATTTAAATGAACATGATTACTATAATATTATCAACCATGTATTAAAGTTACATCTACAGCTGTTTGTGTAACACTTCATACTTCATAATACACAAACAGTTTTCGTGATCATTCAAAAATAAATAATAAACTAAAATGTAATTCCACCATAAAAAGAAGATAACTGGAGATGCTTAATTTATCTGAAAGTATATGGGAAGGTGCACAAACTCCAAAAATTATTCAACCCGCAATATTTTATATGTGGAGCAGAAATTCTACAGTTTATGTATAAAACAGCTCCCTGCCACCTGTTTAATTGAGATGGCTGAAATTTACATATCGAAGACAGGTGACCTGTAAGTACCTGTACATACCTGTCATCCCACATTTGGTGCAGCACGAATCTCCCAGCGGCTCTACCTAATCATCCCTCCATATCTCCTGTCAACCCGAGGACCATGTTTTCCGCAGGGATTTGCCATTATCTGTTCTTATTTTCCTTTCTTGCTTAACAGCGAAGTTATAAAAATACGGAAATATGAGGAGCAGTCGAGTAACAAACCACCTACCGATTGGACGAGAGAGTTTGATACGATCTTTCTGTTACCTGATTTGTCCGTTTGGATAAATCAACATCCGCCTGGGTTCGATCCCATCAGATAGAATCCGACTATTGAAGCTGTTTGTCTGTCATCGGTTTTGTTGGCTGAACTGTGGCATCTATAATCACCGAATAAATAACTAGAAGAAATTCAGGTGGATATCGAGACAACAGAGAAGAATGTCCGAGCCTGGAAACCTCAGGCAGGAGCTTCCCTTCTTCCCTATCGCTGTATTAAAGACGGACATTCACGGAAAGGTCACCCAGACCGACCGGATTAGACGGGGATCTTAGCTACTGGTATCCAGCCCCTTCACCGTGTATTTCGGCGGATCACCACCACTAGTAAACTTCATCCTCTCCAAGACTAAGAAAGAACCGATATCCATCTCACAAACGGCTCTCACAGGAACAACAGGAAACTATTTAGATAGATTCCTTTTTTATTTCTCTCAAACACAATTAGTTATTTTCCAATTTCAAACTGTAAAACCAGAACCAGTTTTATTTAATTTCCATAGAAAGTTGATATTTTAACGTACAATTGGTTCACATATAATTTTATAATTTGCCTGTCATCAGCCAATGTTACAATTGGAGCCAGTTTAGGTTTTCCTGACCCCAGCAACAACAAAATAGCCTGCAGAATCACCGATATCTGATGGCTCACAGACCTTTTCCTGCCAGATTTTCACGTCTATTCCAGATTCCTGCCAGGTTTTTCGCATGTTATCCAACAGAAGATAAGCAGATTTGAAAGTAGTACCGCTAAATTTATAGTATGTTTCTTGATATAAGTCCACAGCAACAACCCAGCCGCCAAGTTTCACAAGGGAAACAACTCTTCGCACAATTCTCCGGTAGTCGTCGATGTCGGTTGTGGCAGATTTGATACAAAATAACGTAACAACAGCATCGACCGGTTTGAGAACGGAAGGGGCCAAGGGATGGTCCTGTCTGACGTCACAGTACAGAACGGCTCTCACCTTCTGTCGTATCTCTTCTTCCATCTGGCTTCTCGTCCTTCTGTAATATACACAGACAGATATACTGAATATTTCACAAAAATAATAATAGTATTAATGCATCTGCCGTATTTAAGGTAAACAAGCAGCCGTTCGTCTATGATTGGTAGGGAAATGAAATATACGAGGTCTGTCGAAAAGGTATTCGACCTTAGACTTGGAAAAAATTATTAACTTGTTGGGGTTCAATTGCTAATCCCCTTCGAAGTGGGTCCCTTGTGCCTCCACACACTTAGCCCAGCCATCCTTCCACTGTTCGAAGCACGTCTGGAATGCTTCTCCCAGAATGGCTCTCAGCTCTGCCGTCGTGTTCCGCATGATGTCCTCTCGGCTCTCATAGCGGGAGCCTTTCAGTGGCATCTTTATTTTTGGGAACAACCAGAAGTCAGAAGGATCCATGTCTGGAGAGTAGGGAGCCACATGTATGAGCGAAATGCCTTTTTTGCCAAGAAACCTTGGATCAGCTGCGTTGAATGAGCCGGGGCGCTGTCAGGATGCAGCTGCCAGTTTGGCGAGGCCCACAGGAGATCCGGTCTCTTGCGCCGAACTGCATCACGAAGACGTCGGAGGACTTCCTGATAGGATTCCTTTGTAACTGTTTGTCCTTCTGGTGCTTCCTCGTGATGCACAACGCCTCGGAAGTGGAAGAAAACAGTCAGCATCACCTTGATTTTTCTCCGGACCTTGGCCACGTTGGGGGAGGGGTTCCACTGTGATGACTGAGCTTTGGTTTCCTGGTCTTACCCGTACACCCCATGTCTCATCTCCAGTTATCACCGTATTCTGTAACTCAGGATCCCTGTTGGCAGTATCCAGCAGGTCCTGCGCAACCTCAAGACGAAGTTGTTGTTGTTCCTGAGAAAGCAGCTCAGGCTCAAAATTCGCTGAAACTCTGCGAAGCCCAAATCCTCCTTTAAAATTGCATGGGCAGAATCTTTACTGATCCCAATCTCGTCACCAATTTCCCGCACCATTGAATGACGATCCTCCATTATCAAGTCCACGATTTCTCGATAACAACTGCATTGCGGCTTGTTGACGGCCTCCCGGAACACTGGTCACTCTCCACTGGTGTGCGGCCATCTTTGAACCTGTTGTACCGATCTTTAATTTGGGTAACACCCATGGCACTGTCACCAAAAGCCTGCAGAATTTTGCGAATTGTTTCCGCTTGGGTATCTCAAAGCTTTTGGCGAAACTTGATGCTAGATCGTTGCTCCACACATTCCGTCATCACAGGCGAAATGGAAATGGGACGAGTAGTTAGTCTAGCGTCTCACACGATGGCTGCCTGACAGCGACTCACGCATCCAGCGAGCCGGCCAAAAATCACTCATGCGTTTGACGGCATTCAGCTCAACTATGCACACTTTTGCCTCAATATTTCCAACGGGAAAAAATAAAGTTGGATACTTTTCGACAGACCTCGTATATGTAAACTCTGAATAAAACCGTTTGTGGGTGATAAGTAGTTCGCTAACAAATCTGACAGCCCACGGTGATGTCACAGAAGATACTCTCCATTACGATCAGGTCATTAAATATAAACAAATGCCAACCTATGATTCTCCAGTTGAGCCACTTCGTCAAACGTGGTAGAGAAATCGTGGTCCAGAGTTCCATTCCACCATTTTGCTAGAACCTCTCTGTTCTCCTTCACCAGGTCACTGAAGTAGATATTTGTGAAACACCGCGCGGCGCTGAGGGCGCTGTAGACGGTCGGTCCTGTGCCCACATCCAGCAGAGTTTCCCCGTTAATATCGCCTTTGAATAAGAAATTAACTCAGCTTAAACACCTTTTAAAATAGCCCGATCTATGCCATCATTAATTATGAACGACTGAAAATCATTAGTTTATTAAAGGAGAGAAATGTACTGGATTAACTCTTTCACTATCTTGAAAGAATCGATAGAAATCTGTAGAAATACCTTCCATATATAGGATTACTTTGTTGTGTTCTTGCTTTGAGAGTAACAGGGACCTTTACATCTAGTATTAAAAATCTTTTAAATAATGCCAAAGAATCACAAAAAAAGAACAAGAATATAATATTTCAATCAGGAATTATTTCCAATATTCCTTCTCTTTAAAAAATATTTCGAAATACATTTGGCTAAATATATAATACAAAGTGATTTCCAGCGGAATGTTCGGGGTTGGGTCGCAGTGGCTCTCAGAAAATGTACTCAGACCTCCCATCAACGGAAGGAGGGAGACCAGCAGCAGGTGGCTACAGAGAAAGTGTTTACTACTCTCTTTCTCTTTTTGTTTGAAGGTGGATGGGAATTGAGAGATCGAAAGAAACCGGAGTAAAAGGTTCGATACCGAAGTGTGAGATTATACGATGACGTAAGAGGCCAATAAACCTGTACGGATACCAACAAGGTTCGAGTGAGAGACTTCATATCCGCCTCCATTATTTATGCAAGTACAAAAATTCAAGGAAGCTCATTGTCCTCTGTACAAAGGTAACCTCTACATTTGAACAACAGTCCGAATACTTTCTCTTTTGTGAGCCGATATGGAAGCTGTGAGGCTCCATCAATATTCCTTTATTCCCTTTACTGAACGATGGGGCCAAGTAAAAGTCCATTTACTTATTCTGTTAAACGGTTCCTCAGCACCAAGATTAAGTTGATGAATCTTTTTCCTATGATGACAATAATTGGTATCAGTGATCGTCAAAATAAAGTGAACTTCGCTAATCATAATCTCCTTCAAGAAAGTTTCATTTTGTCTAAAAGATAATGTGCATTGGATAGGAAATTATTTCAGTAGAAAGAATAATATGTGGTGAGGTCTGGCCTGAGGAAATTCTCCCACGAATAGGAGAAAGCTTAGACCGGTCTCTGAAGAAAGAAATCTCATTTATTAAGTGTCAACCAGGGAAGAACCTCTCTGTTCGACAAAAGAGCCCTGAAATATAATAGGAAGAAGAATTTTGTTTAATATTAAATGAACTTTGTACGACCGAAGGATTCCTACCGGCCGTCAAAGATTAAACTGTGAATAATGTACAGGCGACTGTCACTTGATGGAAATTTTCAAGTTTCTTACCGCTAGAGAAAATCTCATGAAGCCATTTAATTACGTCTTTCCTCTCTTCAGACAGTTCCGTGTAGAATTTTCGGAGATAACAGTAGGAGTCAAAGTCTTTTACGTAATCAGTCGTCATTTCTCCCGACAGGAAACTACAACAGTTCGACTGTAAAAATAACCATAGTTAGAATGAACGGGTGATGTTTCTTATGTATTACCTGACCGATCTTCACAGGTGAGTAACATGTTAAAAGGATTTTGGCTATAAATAAACAAACATTAAAAATTCAGAACAATTTAACAAATACACAAAAAATGCAGTAACTCCTCAAGTGTCCAAATTATTCGGTTGATGAAAATTTTCGAAGATGACGAAATCAGAACAATTTTCAATGAGCCGCTCCAAAAGATGCAGTCCTCGATAAATAATATTTTCGTAGTTTACACTTTAATTAATTATGCTATTTCTTTTTTTATATTATTAAGATAATTAAGCGATCTCCAATTATTACTTGAATATCGCTAGTTGATAATCAATAATCATTCTTCGGATATCTATTTCTAAATCTGCTGATTCCACCAAATATGGTCATCCTCTCCTTCATTAACACCAAACTTTTATATTTCTCGGCAATGTATAATAGTAAAAATCAAAGATTAATGTTAGGAGGAAAGTGGAAAATTTTATGAGAAGGATCATGTCGGTTCAAGAGAAATCCAACAGATATTTATAGCAGAACATTTTTACTTTCAATTGGCTAAACATCTTGATAAAAACCACAAACTGGGATATGACTGCTGTGGTTTGGGAACACGATTAGATTTAATATTAGTTCCAGATAATTCACCAAAACCTAGTAAAATCACTTTTAATAAATCTGATCTTGCTCGCTATAATCGATATTTAAAGAATAATCCGAAGCATCTTTCCTGTTATTAGGAAAAAAAATAGAAATAGATTTAATCCCTGATCTTAATAACATTCGAATTTCTACTTTAAGAGAAAAACTGATAAAGGTCCAGTTAACAATCCATTGAATCGGAAAATATCCGTAGTGTTATACCGATGCTGTTGTTCCTGGTACCTCTTGAAATATGAAAATTAGATAGAATAGCACGACGACATCGCCGTCTACAGGATGATGTCTGGTCCGAGGGTTTAGTTGATTTGCAGACTTTGGCTGAATAGAACAATAGATATTAATACATCGTATATATGCTGGATGGATTTTTAAAATATGCATAAAGTGTTTTCTTAAATAAAAGGAAATTGAAAGGTTGGATACAAGATATAAAATATTTATTCAATTAATTAACAATTAATATGCAAAATGAATCGGTTAAAAGCGCAATTGAAATGATTTTGAAAAGCTGTATTAAGGAGCTCATTCTTACCTTGCATATAATCAGCGTAAAGCTGATGTAGTTGACAGATTTAATAAATGTATAAGATTATTTGTGAAAAGCTTTACCAGAATGTTAATAGTAATTGGATGAGCATTATAAGTAAGATTAATAACAATATAACCAATACAATATGAGTTCCTCTGTCCAGAAAGAAGAAAGTAAAACAAGAATGAAAGTAAAGTAGACAGAAAGATAAATAAAGAAGGAAAGAAAGAATAATAAACTCAGACTTAAAGTTCATATTTTAAAAAGAATATTTAATTTTGACTGCAGTTTCACGAAAACTAGACGGATTGTATATTGAAAATCCTAATGATTAATAACGTTGTTCAAGAGTTATAATGTAAACCAATAAATATAGGTAAAATATTAGAAACTAATTAAGAGCGGATTATAGAAAGAAACCTTTCCCATTAAAAGTGTTACTGGATCAAAGACGACTGAACTGTACATCAGATGGAGTTACTATATTATCATCTCCTCCATATAAGATCATCAATAGCAAGTGATAAACAAACTATTGTGAAAATAACTGTATGTGTGTGTGTGTGTGTGTGTGTGTGTGTGTGTGTGTGTCTGTGTGTGTGTAATTTTCTGTTCGAATAAAATTGATATCTTACCTATTTTCTTTTAGTTACATAAATTATCGATACAAATTTGCAGTTTTAAATTGTTATTCAATAGCGATATTTCTATTGTCTTTTCTAGTCGCTCGCTATCTAAAGAGAACAGATTATTATTGTAAAATTGGATGAGACTCCTTTTCTTGGGAAACTTGCACTGCATAATGTAGGTTGTAATTTGATAAATGAACGTTCAGCTTGTTTCAGACCGGTTTTTATAGACTTTATTAGAAACATGTAGATCAAGCAGGCATGAGCAGTCAACAGGTGAATTAAGGACAAGCCTTCCGAATACCATAAAGTGGCCTTTATGTCGTTGCACAGTATTACAGAATGCCCATGTTCATAAGTATCCTGTTACAAATCTTGTAGTATATATTTTCATATTCGAAGATTAATATATTTCACTTAAATTCGATGAAAATATGTTTATTTACATAATGCAAAAAATGAAGAAATGTGCGTAGAAGATCTAAATTTGGCTGCCACCCATCTGTTGGATCTGGTTATGTCAATTGTCCTGAGCAGGAATAGCTAATCATTGGTTGACATATTTATGATAGATTTTTTCCCTAGTGTATTGTCGTTCCGGGTTTGTGCTTTCCTTCCGATTGTCTCAACTTTGGTGTCGCTTTCGAACAGCCCCTGCGGGCAGCTGATCAACACTATTTCTTAAAAGTGTAACTATTGTATATTTTGGTGACGGAGAAATTTAGGCGGTGATGGGAAAGTTTCTGTAATGATTACCACCAGTTAATAAACCTGAAAGAGAGTGCGGAACTTCCAATGCAAAGATCGGGGAACGTATAGAGCTCTACACAGTAATTAAATTTTAAAATGGAAGGTGCACATTCTATTGAACAGTACCCACTTTGTTCAAGATTTGTGGACGTTGTTCCAGCCGTTTGAATTATTGAACCATGAAATTGGTGAAGTCAGTTAATTATCTCAATAATATAAACCACAAACACTGAAACATCACATTAATTCGTTTCTCTTCAGTCTCATCAAGATCTTCATAGTTCATTCATTTGTTCGCCATTCCGTGACAATTCCATCATCCGAATTATTCAAACACAGGAGGATTTACTGTAATTTTGCATATTTTGAGATCCCTTTATAATTTGTGGGTTTATTATTTGGTTATCGACAGAATTATTTGATCATATTATTGTCACCTGTCACGATCTGTTAGGTATACATAATAAACATCACTCATCCATTCTAATTATGTTTATTTTCTGTAGACCTCCGAGAGAAATGTCCACTGACTACGGGAAAGACTTTGACGCCTACAGATTCCTCCAAACTTTCTACACCGAGCTGAATGAAGACAGGAAAACGGCTCTGAAATGGCTACACGAGATTTCTTTTAGCGGTGAGGAACTATTTTCTTTTCTGTCAGTTGTCACTTTCAAGTTCATTATTAACAGTTGAAATGAAGCAGGTAACTTTCGGCCGTACAGAGTTGAATTAATGTTAAACACGAGCTCATTCCTTGCTGAAGACTTGAATTAACCTCAATCCCGAGGGAGAGAGAGAGAGAGAGAGAGAGAGAGAGAGGAGAGAGAGAGAGAGAGAGAGAGAGAGAGAGAGAGAGAGAGGAGAGAGACTGTTCTTTGTCTCATCTATTTAGACGGTGCGCAGTCGACCAAACGACTTTGACAGTTCAGGTCGAAGGTAGCGACTATTGGCTTCCTCCGTTTAGGGTTCTATGTAATGTGTAACGTAGCATGAATGTTTATCGCTAAATATTTCCAGAGAGTCAGGAATAAATAACTATAATAACATCATTATAGGAGCCAAGACCATCTCTGTTCAAAGAGTCCGACCTTCGTTAGATCGATCACAATTCTCATTTTTATAACAAATTACTTACGTTACCAATGCATCAAAGCATAGTTAACTGCACTTCCTCTTTACAATTCCTTAACTTTGTCCACATATGGGATCCTGAAGACAGGACGATTAATGGTGTGAATCATTCGAGAGATACAAAAAATGACCGGTGGTTTATATCGTTACATACCTTCAACTAAGAATAATAGTTATATAGTAGTTGGTATATGCCTATATATATATATAAGGTGATATATAGCCGACCCTATGACAACGTGACGCCCTGTCTGTATTCCGGTCACCTAAAATACACAAACAGAAATCCCATCAAGTTTTGTGAAACGATTAAGGAAAGTGATGCTACTTTCATCGCAGACGATCTTTGAATAAAGTTCATTTTTTCATCCGTCAGGTAAAGATTCATAAATCATTTATTTACACTGCGGTTTATTATGGATAAAAGGTAAATGAGTTTTGACGAGTCGCCCATCATCGTTCGTTCTGTGTAACTCTGTCTTCTGTTTACAAGAAATCTTACAGCTGACGACGTTTTTGGGGGAAGGTAAATTATTGGGCTGTTGTTCAAATATAGATGTTTATTATCCTCTAAATAACAATGAGATCCTTTGTGATTCAATATTTGTTCAAATAAAGGGGTCGGAATAAAGATTACATAGGATATCACTATAGCTAAGAGTCGATTTCGAGTCCTGTCGCGATCGTGATCTGTTTATCGCCCTCCCCTGTATCAAACCTTTTTACAAGGTCTCATCTCGGCCCTCAAGGTTCCACGCAGAATTAAACGTAAGTGACTAAGCAAACGTATTCTGCTCAGCTGCCTGCAGTCGCTCGCTCTGATTCCGTAGATGGGAGATGTGAGGACAAAGGTTTGTGCTCTTTGGAAATGGCGGCTGCCGTCTGAAACTTAATAATGAGCCGCTCTTGGAATATTTATATCTGTTGCGTACATGAAAATAGATTTGTTCATGGGAAACCCAATACGGGAAGAGAAAATAATTACTTTTCCGTAAATAATATTCTTCTTGAGGTTTGCTGTTTTATTGTCCAAGAAGTACTTTTATTTATACAAATAAAGAATATGAAAGCTCTGCATTACGGCAAGAATAAGATTGCAGTAACTGTGTCCCTATATGGGGGCCCCTTCTGCAGTCTCCTAAAACGAATCAATTAAAATAGTTAAATATGTTTGTTAATTATTCGTGAAGTATAAATATATAATTCCAATCTACCTTTTAAAGCAGGTTATTTGATATAACTAATTTAAATTAAACATGGCTTATAATTCGGGATCACTTAAATATTGTCAGCTCCATTAATTTTGTTACCTTGCAGGAGATATAAGCGGAAGAACTCTGCTGGATGTGGGCACAGGACCGACCGTCTATAGCGCCATCAGCGCCGCTCCGTGTTCCATAGTTATTTACTTCCGCGACCTGGTGAAGGGGAACAGAGAGGTTCTAGCAAAATGGTGGAATGGAACTCTGGACCACGATTTCTCTACCACGTTTGACGAAGTGGCTCAACTTGAAAATCATAGGTTGGCTTTTGTTTCCTATTTAGTGAACTGGTCACCGTGGGCTGTCAGATGTGTTAACGAACGGTTTTATTCAGAGAATATAAGTACATTTTTCGTTTTCCTACCAATCATAGACATTCGGCTGCTTTCTTACCTTTAATACGATAGAATACATTAATAAAATTATTTTATTTATGTGAGATATTCATTACATCTCTCTCTGTATACTACAGAAGGAGAAGACGCCTGATGGAAAAAATTGATACGAGAGAGAGAGTAAGAGCCGTTCGGCACTGTCACGTAAGAAAGGACCATTCCTTGGCACCTTCCGTTCTTTAAAACCGGTTTATGCTTTTGTTACAGAATATTCACTTAAATTTGCGGAGTTCGGCATGGACGACTATCGGAGAATTGTGCGAAGAGTTGTTTCCCTTGTGAAACTTGACAGGTTGGGTAGTTGCTATTATCTGGATAATTAGTGAGACGGATATTAGTTTCTTGTTATTCTGCAGTGAAATTAAGGAACTGATACCTAAAAATATTCAATGATGTCGGTCGGACGCCAGTAATTCTGCTCCTCCCTTTTCAAACCGATATTTTAGGGTAATTGCTCCGTGAACTCTAAAGTTGGCTGTCATCAGTTTCGTCGAATGAAAGATATTCAAGATTTCTCCAGGTTCGGAAAATTCTTGGCAGAAGACATTATGACGATGAAATTGTCTTTTTTGACAATATTTAAAATAGTTTTCTCTTGTGATCCTCGGAAATATTCTAAAAGTTCATTTGAATCACCAATGTTTTCGATAACCAGATCTTTAGCAAGTTCATTATTTGTAGTTTTCCTCAGGCAGCGGTCAACTGGTATTTATACACTTTACTGTTAAAACCCTTAAACTCCACTTCATCTGCATCGGGCTATTTAGCTTGCTTTCCGTTTCGTTATTCCATTGTCTCTTTTTTCTCTCCGTGATCCTTCCCAAACCTTTCCCCCCCTTTTTTTAATACAAAAAGTCGAGAAAAACCTGAGTTTCAAAGTTCCTATCCTGTACCACCATCATATTAATCTTTCTCCACTACAGACTTTTAAGAAGTATTCTCTTGGAAAAGAAAGCACAAGACGTCGATAATTATGTTCATCCATCTTGAGAGATAAGAATTAAGGACCCACGAAACGCAAAGGAACAGTAGGAGTCACTGGAGCCAGGTGCATCTATTATTACAGGTAACAAATAACATATGGCGCCATACGCAGGTAAGAGCATCGATCCCAATTCGAATGTGAAAAGGACAAAAGTTAACATCTAAAATTTTCTTTTATGTGGGACTTCTGTGGACACCCGAGCGAATTATCAGGGTAATATTTCTTCTCTCATCATAGCAAAACATCTTCATAAAAGGAGCACGGTAAAGACACCTGGGATATAATTAACTAGAACTATACTCACATTTTAATATGTGGTGTCTCCGAACATGGACCACAATCATTCGGCTGGTTAGTGACACCACTTTTGTTTTCTTCCTTTAGGGAACAAAGAATACAAACTGCACTCGCGATGAACAACAACCAGAACCTGACAAAAGAAGATAAAACAAGGAATAAGTGTCTGACAAATAGGGAGGCTCGGAGAAAAGCAATGAAGGATCCACGTGAACTAATGTAAAATACCAGGAACTAAAGTTGTGCCTTGTTGTTATCCTTGATCGGTCGGTCAGCTGTTTTCTCGACTGGTGTCCGAGTGGGGTTAAAGAAACTCTCCTCATTACTTTAGCCCGCCCCCTTTTCCCCAACTGGGAAAGGTGTATTAAATACGGACTGTCAGAAATTGTGCTTCCAGCTTCATCCCGGCGAGAGCGGGAACTTCGTGTGAAACTAAGTGAAGAGGAACCGGTAAGTCATAGTTCCAGAAGGGTTATTGCATCGTGTTTTTCTTCTGACTATTTTGGTGTTTATATTATAATAATTATTGTTATATTCAAGGTTCAGCCTTTATTAAATCAGTCAATCAGATTTTGTACCAAAGTCTATCGGGAGAGCAAAGAAAAAAACATCAAACTCTTATAATTCGGAATTGATGTCTGGTTTTTCTCCAGCCTCGAAAGCCGTCGACCTGTTGGTAGTTTTGCACTAAATATGATATTCATTTTCTGCCTTATTTAACCCTCTGAGGCAGGTGTGTTCTCATCTGTTTTTCTTTATATTTATTCTTTGTTTATCACCAACATACCATGTAACTATCACACATTGTTACCCTGACAGAGCAGGAAGAAAGACGCACCTGGATAAACAGTGTACCGATAGCACTAAAGGTAGTTAGGTCAGCGAGCTCTCACCTCTGTAAAAACACCTGCAGTTTGTTCATCTAATGGTCCCACTGCCCTACTCTTCCCATTTTAAATTTAATTACTGTGTAGAGGTCTATACGTTCCGAGATCTTGGCCTTAGAAGGTCTGCACTCTCTTTCGGGTTTATTAACTTGTTACTCGTTACAGAAACTTTCCCATCACCGCCTAAATTCTCCCTCACCAAACCATACAATAGTTACACTTTTAAGAAATAGTGTTGATCAGCTGCCCGCAGGGGTCTGTTGGAAAACGACAACAAAGTTGATACAATCGGGAGGAAAACACAAACACGGACTACAATACAATTGGGAAAATCTATAATATAGGTGTCAACCAAGGATTAACTATACCTGCTCAGGATGATAGACATAAACAGATCTAATAGATGGGTGACAGCCAGATTTAGAGCCTCTACGAACGTCTCTTCATTTGTATTTTAAGTTAGCATCTTTACAATAAACACAGGTGAAATATTTTAATCTTCAAACATCAAATATTCAACAAGTTAAGCAAGAAACATGTGTATTATATACTGTTTGTATGTATAAAGACGATTTTATGATATAAAGGTCGCTATATGTAATTCTGAAGGCTTGACCTTAATTCATCTGTTGACCTGCTCATACCTGCTTGACTACATATTTCTAATAAAGTCTATAAAATCTGTAGGAAACAACCTGAACATTCCTTTTATCAAATTACAACCTTCATTATACAGTGCACGTCGACTCCCTTTCATTAACCAACTTCTTTCAAAACCAAGTGTCATATGACAAAATGATAGCAGATTATAAAGTAACAACCAAATGACTCAACTGCATTTCTTTCTATCTTCTTATATATTTATGGATACGCGATAAGTTTGGTGACCAAACATAAACACAAATAACAATAAAGGATCATCAGAGTTTCACAAGAAAAGGTCTCTGTGGCTACCAGGGAATTAACAGAAGAAGGATTTTATAAAGAAATTGTTTAAAACAGCATTACCTACCGTGAGTTTATACTTGAAGATAGGAAGATATTATCTTCTGACATACCTGGATCTTGTTTTCATTATTAAATGTAGTACAAATTAAGTAGATCCTTCCCTCATATAATATGCTTTTTTTGCACATTCAGGAGACAGCATCGTCAATTATATGTATGTCATCCATTTCTACAACAAGATTCTTTTCTTTAGATAGCGAGCGACTAGAAAAGACAATAGAAATATCCCTATAGAATAACAATTTAAAACTGCAAATTTGTATAGATAATTTATGTAGTAAAAAACAAATAGATAAGATGTAAATTTTAATCAACAGAAAACACACAAACACACACACACACACACCGTTATTTTCATATAGTTTATCAACTGCTATTGATGATGTTATGTGGAGGAGTTGATTGAATAGTACACTACTCTGATGTACAGTTCAGTCATCTTTGATCCAGTAACACTTTTAATGGAAAGGTTTCTTTCTTGTATAATCCGCTCTTAATTTGATTCTAATATTTCATCTTCATATATTGGTTTTTACATTATATGAACTCTTGAACACGTTATTAATCATTAGGATTTTCAATATAACACTCCGTCAATTTTTTCGTGAAACTACAGTCAAAACAAATATTCTTTTTTAAAATATGAGCTTTCAGTCTGAGTTTATTGTTCTTTCTTTCCTTCTTTATTTATCTTTCTGTCAACTTTACTTTGTTCTTCTTTTACTTTATTCTTTCAGGACGAGGAACTCATATTGTATTGGTTATATTGTTATTATCTTACTTATAATGCTCATCCAATTACTATTAACATTCTGGTAAAGCTTTTCACAAATAATCTTATACATTTATTAATCTGTCAACTACATCAGCTTTACGCTGATTATATGCAAGGTAAGAATGAGCTCCTTAATACAGCTTTTCAAATCATTTCAATTGCGCTTTTAACCGATTCATTTGCATATTAATTGTTAATTAATTGAATAAATATTTTATATCTTGTATCCAACCTTTCAATTTCCTTTTATTTAAGAAAACACTTTATGCATATTTTAAAAATCCATCCAGCATATATACGATGTATTAATATCTATTGTTCTATTCAGCCAAAGACTGCAAATCAACTAAACCTCGGACCAGACATCATCAATTGGATGATAAACAGGCGCCCAATATGATTATATATCCTAGCAGATTTAAATTTAACTGAATTTTCATCCGGTAGACGGCGATGTCTTCGTGCTTTTCCATCTAATTTTCATTACCAGGAAAAACAGCATCGGTATAACACTACGGATATTTTCCCTTTCAATGTAGTGTTAACGGAACCTTTATCAGTTTTTCTCTTGAAATAGATTTTCGAATGTTATTAAGATCAGGGATTAAATTTTTCTTTTGCTTTTTCCTAATAACAGGAAAGATGCCAGGGATTATCTTAGATCTTGTTTATATCGGGCAAGATTAAAATTTATTAAAAGTGATTTTACCAGGTTTTGGTGAATTATCTGGAATTAATATTAAATCTAATCGTGTCCCCAAACCACAACAGTCATATCCCAGTTTGTGGGTTTATCAAGTTGTTAGCCAATTGAAAGTTAAAAAGTTCTACTATAAATATCTGTTGGATCTCTCTGGAACCGATATGATCCTTCTCTCGAAATTTGCCACATTTCTCCTGATATTAGTCTTTTATTTTTACTATTTATACTTTGCCTGAGAAATATAAATGTTTGGTGTTAATGAAGGAGAGGATGACCATATTGGTGGAATCAGCAGATTTAGAAACAATATCTGAAGAATGATTATTGGTTATCAACTTATTTAAAGTAATAATTGGAGATAGCTTAATTGGATTAATAATATAAAAAAGAAATAGCATAAAATAATTAAGGTAAATTACGAAAATATTATCATCATCGAAAGCTGCATCTTTTGGAGCGGCTCATCTCCAAATTGTTTCTGATTTCGTCATCCTCGAAAATTTTCATCAACGAATAATTGGACACTTGAGAGTTAGTTACTGCATTTTTTGTGTATTTGGTAAATGCCTCTGAATTTTGAATGTTTGTTTACTTCTAGCCAAAATCCTTTTAGCATGTCACTCACCTGTGAAGATCCGGTCAGGTAATACTAAGAAATCCCCCCCGTTCATTACAATTATGGTTTTTTTTTTTTTCTAATCGAACTGTTGCAGTTTTCTATCGAGAGAAATGACGACTGATTACTAAAAGACTTTGACGCCTACTGTTATCTCCGCCGAAATGTCTACACGGAACGGCTGAAGAGAGGAAAGTTGTAATTAAATGGCTTCATGAGATTTTCTCTAGCGGTAAGAACCTTGAAAATTTTCCATCAAGTGACAGTCGCCGGTATATATTCACAGTTTAATCTTTGACGACTGGTTGAAATCCATCGGTCGTACAAAGGTAATATAATGTTAAGCACAAATTCTTCTTCCTATTATTACTTCAGGCCACCTTTTTCGCACAGAGAGGCTCTTTACTGGTTGACACTTAATAAATGAGATTTCTTTCTTCAGAGACCGGTCTAAGCTCTATCCTATTCGTGGGAGAATTTCCTCAGAACAGACCTCACCACAGTTGTATTCTTTCTACTGAAATAATTTCCTATCCAATGCACATTATCTTTTAGACAAAAATGAGACTTTCTTGAAGGAGATTATGATTAGCGAAGTTCACTTTATTTTTGACGATCTCTGATAAAAATTATTGTCATCATAGGAAAAAGATTCATCAACTTAATCTTGGTGCTGAGGAACCGTTTAACAGATTAAGTAAATGGACTTTGATTTGGCCCCATCGTTCAGTAAAGGGAAAAGTAAGTCTGTAAGTAATATTGATGGAGCCTCACAGCATCCATATCGGCTCGCAAAAGAGAAAGTATTCGGACTGTTGTTCAAATGTAGGGATACCTTTGTACAGAGGACAATGATTTACCTTGAATTTTTGTACTTGTATAAATAATGGAGGCGGATATGAAGTCTCTCACTCGAACCTTGTTGGTATCCGTAAAGGTTTATTGGCCTCTTACGGCATCGTATAATCTCACACTACTGTATCGACTCTTTTACTCCGGTTTCTTTCGATCTCTCAATTCCCATCCACTTTCAAACAAAGAGAGAGGTAGTAAACACTTTTCTCTGTAGCCACCTGCTGCTGGTCTCCCTCCTTCCGTTGATGGGAGGTCTGAGTACATTTTTCTGAGAGCCACTGCGACCCAACCCCGAACATTCCGCTGGAAATCATTTGTATTATATATTTAGCCAAATGTATTTCGAAATATTTTTTAAACAGAAGGAAATATTGAAATAATTCCTGATTTTATTATTGTATTCTTATTCTTTGGCAGTATTGTAAAAGATATTTAATACCAGATGTAAAGTCCCTGTTACTCTCAAAGTAAGAACACAACAAAGTTATCCTATATATGGGAGGGATTTCTACAGATTTCTATCGATTCTTTCAAGATAGTGAAAGAGTTAATCCAGTACATTTCTCTCCTTTAATAAAACTAATGATCTTCAGTCGTTCATAATTAATGATGGCTTTAGATCGGTCTATTCTAAAGGTATTTTTAAGCTGAGTTAATTTCTTATCCGGATTAATTTCTATCGGCGATATTAACGGGGGAAACTGCTGGATGTGGGCACAGGACCCGACCGTCTACAGGCGCTGTCAGCGCCGCGCCATGTTTAACAGACATCTACTCAGTGACCTGGTGAAGGGAGACCAGAGAGGTTTCTAGCAAAATGGTGGAATGGAACTCTGGACCACGATTTCTCTACCACGTTTGACGAAGTGGCTCAACTGGCGAATCATAGGTTTTTATACCAGTTACTATTTTGGCTCCGCACCTCGTATGTAACCTTTTATCTCCACCAGGTTAAATTTAACACACCTGTCGATTTTGTGTCCGTCGTAACGAACAGACTGACTACCAACGAAAGGTTCTAGTTATCAATTCACTAATTTTACCTTTTCCGTACCAGTGAAAGCAAATTTTAATAGGTTGGTACCTTTAATATTCCATAATTAATAAATAATATTTATCAACTGAATATACTTAAAATATTCAGTACATGTGTCTGTGTAATATTACAGAATGACAATGGCTGATATGGAAGAAGAGATACGACAGAAGGTGAGAGCCGTTCTGTACTGTGAGTGACGTCAGACAGGACAATCCCTTGGCCCCTTCCGTTCTCAACCGGTCGATACTGTTGTTACGTTATTTTGTCTGAAATCTGCCACAACCGACAACGATGACTACCGGAGAATTGTGCGAAGAGTTGTTTCCCTTGTGAAACTTGGCGGCTGGGTAGTTGCTGTGGATGGTTTGAAAAACATCGATACCAATTTGGCGGACCTGTTTTCCAGACGGCTTATCTTCTGTTGGATGACATGCGAAAAGCCTGGCAGGAATCCGGAAAAGACCTGAAACAATCTGGAAGGAAAAGGTTTCGTCAGCCCTCAGACGTTTGTGATGCTGTCGGCTTCTTTGCTGTTGCTGTTGTCAGGAAAACCTAAAGTGGCTCCCATTGTAACATTGGCTGATGACAGGCAAAATTATAAAATTATAGTGAACCAATTGTACTTTAAAATACCAACTTTCTATGGAAATTAAATAAAACTGGTTTTGGTTTTACAGTTTGAAATTGGAAAATATCTAATTGTGTTTTGAGAGAAATAAAAATGTTTCTATCTAAATAGTTTCCTGTTTGTTCCTGTGAGAGCCGTTTGTGAGATGGATATCGGTTCTTTCTTTGTCTTGGAGAGGATGGAGATTACTTATGGTGGTGATCCGCCGAAATACACTGTGAAGGGGCTGGATACCAGTAGTTGAGATCTCCGTCTAATCCGGTCGGTCTGGTGACCTTTCCGTGAACGTCCGTCTTAATACAGCGAAAGGGAAAAAGGGAAGCTCCTACCTGAGGTTTCCCAGCCTCGGAACTTTCTTCTCTCTGTTGTCTCGATATCCACCTGAATTCTTCTAGTTATTTATTCGGTGATTAGAGATTCCGCAGTTCAGCCAACAAAACTCGACGACAGACAAAAAAGCTTCAGCAGTCGGATTCTGTCTGATGGGATCGAACCTAGGCGGAGGTGCTTTATTTCCCATAC
>JACATO010001937.1:0-10851 GCA_018389105.1 Nautilus pompilius
GGGGGGGGTGGGGAATGACCCAGGCAAATAATGTCCCAGGCGTTCTGACAGAATACCCAGTCGACGATCCAGTGTACACATATATAACTACAGCCAAAGGCCAGCATCGCCGTGAGATTTTCTTATTTAGCTCGGATCGAATCAAATTAACCCTTTCTCTTCTCACCCCCCGATAAATTTGCATAATAAGGCCCGGGTTAACGCGCTGGCTGCGCGGAGGGCGTTACCACTCCGCGGTCCAGAAGAAAACGACCAAAATCGGGAAATGTAACAGCTAGGAAATCCACCATGTAAACACGCGGTTTCTATAAAAGGCCGTTACGAACGATGACGACGACATCACGTGTGATGCGATTGTAAGCGATCACGGGTACAGCGCCAAGCTGCGACCGGAAGGAAGATAGGCTATGTTATCATTCTTTCTGGGGCTGATGCAAAACCTCCTGCCCATGGGTGTAGTAGATGTCACGAGAAACGAGTGATGTTGCATGTTTACGCTCGAGTCTAATAAACATATAGCATCTTCACGCGAACGGGCTTTTAACAAAACAGGTTATATATCCATTTAAAAGGAAATTAATTATTTAAATTTTTTAGTATACAGCTTCATGTTTCGTTTAGCTTTGATATATATAAAAAAGTCAATTAAAATAACATCGACATCTCCAACGAACGACTTATTTATTATTAATTCTTATGGCTTAAGAGTATCGGGACCTCGAAAGCCTCTCTCTCTCCTCTTCACACACACACACCCCTAATCGTGACGTCATCGCGATTCCGATCGCAAGTATATCGACCCCGATGGCTGTTCAGTGGTAACTGGCGTAATCAGCTATCTAATTTTATTATTGATTTGAAATTGCTGAAAGTTTGTCCCCCTCTCCTAAATGCATCCGATGGGGGGTAACAGTTCAAACGGATGTAGCCAGCGATCCCGCTGGTGTGTTTTCGAATTGCACAGCTGAAGAACACGCCCCTCCCTGGAGACAGGAGTGGGGACACTCTGCCGAAAATGCCCCAAAGTCTGACTGAAATATCAAGCCCGCCTGCACTTTAAGGGCTGGCTGTCTCTTGTAAGGATTAATCTCTATATATTAAAAAAGAGGGGGTGGGGGGTTGGGGCATAAAGAAGAAGCCGTGTTGGATAATCGGGACTAAGTTATTTACCGGTTCCTTCGGACCACTTTGCTGTATTAGGGTGACAGCAGTGTAAAAATTCTCCCAGTAAAGTACGTGTGGCGGCTAGAGAGGAGCGAGCACCTGCCTGTTTGTAGTCGGCTTCCTTCGTGGTCGTCCCTTTTAGAAATACCTTTTTTCTTTTTGTAAGTTTCTTCGAGGCTCCTCAAAAACAACAGCTTCATCAACAGCCCTTTCGATAGTTATTTTGAACAGGTTTTACTGCACTTTTAGCCTGTTTAGGTAAACCAGTGGTTAAAGGGAAAGGTTCTCTCTACTTGAGGCTATAATTTCATTTTTAAAAACTGCTCTCCTTTAAGTTTTAATATAAAAATAACTTTCGTTAATGTAAAGCGTTTAGAAGTCAATAATAATAATAATAATAATAATAATAATAATAATAATAATAATAATAAGCATGGACGTAGTTTCAAAGTAAATTAAACTAATTCTAAATAATTTAAAGTATAATTTGATAGCATTTTTAATAACTGATAAACCTGAAAATTCAGGTAATTTAAAATGTATATTTAATGTCAGTGATATTTACCTTTGTTCCTTATTTTTTCAAGAATAATTTAGATTGTGACATTCCCTCGAATAATACTTTCTGTTAGAATGGGTTACACATGTTGACATATCGCTAAATCGTTAATGATGGAGCACGTCGAACAGGCTTCAGTTACTTGGAGCTGGAGATCGGTTGATACATACGTTTGTGAAAGGAAATGTAACTTTTTTTTTCTTTTCTCTATAGCAGCATTAGGAATTCGGTCGACGAAAAAAAAAACAAAAGACTGGGTTTGAGATACCGAAAATAGATAAAAACATATTACAAAAAGATATATATATAATGTGTGTGTGTGTGTGTGTGTGTGTGTGTGTGTTGTGTGTGTGTGTGTGTGTGTGTGTCCATGACGATGTTTGAGAGAAGAAAGTGATTTTTTGTGCGAATTCCATGGAGTGTCTCTCTCTATCTCTCTCTCCTCTCTCTCTCTCTCTCTCTCTCTCCTCGATCATCTCTCTCCGCTCTCTCTCTCTCTCTCTCTCTCTCCTCATCTTCGCTCTCCATCTCTCTCTCATCTCGTCTCTCTCTCTCCCTCTCTCGCGCTCTCTCTCTCTCTCTCGCTCTCTCTCTCTTCTCTCATACTCTCTCCTCTCTCTCTCTCCCTCTCTGCTCTCTCTCTCTCTCTCCTCATCTCGGCTCTCCCTCGCTCTCTCTCTTCTCTCTCTCTCTCATCTCGCTCTCCATCTCTCTCTCTCTCGCTCTCTCTCTCGCGCTCTCTCCATCTCTCCGCTCTCTCCTCCATCTCGCGCCCTCTCTCGCTCATCTCTCCTCTCTCCTCTCTCTCTCTCTCCTCTCTCTCTCGCTCTCTCTCTCTCTCCCCCGTCTCTCTCCCTCTCTCCACCACACACACAAAAAAAGCACGCAGGATACAACAAGAACGATGTAACTACTTCATATAAAATGATAGTAAATAAAGATGAAGACATTAAGTTGGTACCCACCCTATTGTCAACAAGTGAGAAAATTGCATTAAAAAGATGGGATAGAGAAGAAAATATAAAAACAGGTAGAAGAAGTTTCCTGACGAAACTTTAACGATTTAAAAAATGAAGAAAAAAAAATCTTAATTTATTTTTAAAAAATAACATAATATTGAAAAAAAAAAAAAAAAAACACAGGGGGAGAAGGAAGAAGATGAAATTACCATTTTGTAGCTAAAAGGAAATAAATTCAAAGAGTAAAGAGAATTTTTCCGATTTATTTCCAGATGTTATAAAGTAGATTTTTATCGCACAATTTCCCAACAAATAAAAGACAATTCGATTTCGTTGTTGCTCTTTCTTAATTCCCAAGAACCATTTCTCAATTATTTTCCGCTTTAAAAATAAGAGAATAATTAAAAGTGAGAAAACTAAAAACAAAATCTAATATTTTTCTTTTCTGCTAAAATTAAATTCGAGGTTTCTTCATTTATTCTTGTTTCAAATTAACGAGACTGCTGAAGTCAGTGGCAGCAGCACTGCTCGATGGAGATTAGAAATTTTAAACATGTGCACATATATGTATATATCTTTCTTAAAAATATCAAAGTTGTCGCAAAGTATTTGCTTAACCCTTTACCCGCTGTTTCTGCGTGGCTCGTTTCCACTGATCAGAGGTTATTTATTAAGCAATCCGTTCTCTCACGATTTATTATTTTTTTTTAACAAAACCCGGAGTGTCGTCTTAAAACTAAAAAAAAACACCACCACCACCCCCCCAGCTTCCTGTCTACAGGCAGGTTTCTGCTAGAGAACGGGGGTTCGACTGAAATCCAGCTCGGGTACCGTTAAGGGGGTGCTATTCCATTCCAGACGCGTTTAATTTGGGCGTGCGACACCTAATAAAGGCAGGGTGGGTGGAAGATATATTTGGTCAAACCAAAAGTTTCTTGTCCTTCACCAGCGGGGGGGTGGGGGGTGGTGGTGAGAGGGTTAATAAATATGTCGCGAGACGAGCGGAATTAGCCGGCCGGACAATGACATTTCTCAACCAGTCGCTCTCTACTGAGATAAATCGGTAAATATATTTATTAAAAATTTAAAGAAAGAAAAAAAAAGAATGAAGGAGATTTAAATTAATTTCTAATTGATATTCCGAGGTAGCGAGTAGAGGGAAGGACAGGTAAAAACCCAGGTGACCGACATCTCAACGGTCACTGCATAAGTTCCCGTCAAAGCCGACACCTCAGCCGCAGAATTTCCTATACGAGTAAGTACAGAACCCTTATATATTCTAGACGGTGCTTATATATACACAGTTCGGTATCTGAAGCATTATTTTTACCTCCAAAAGTACAATTAGTCAGAAATCAGAGAAGACAACGATGTAACAGATCAGTCAAACTCTCAGCTGATTCAGCCAAGACGTATTTGCATAACTACGTTATAGAAAATCTTTTTTTTAAAAAAAAAAAAAAAAAGGAGATGTCAGGTATAATATCATCCGAGTGTCGGAAACATGTTATAGGCATTTTAATATAAAAAAACAACAACAACAACAGCAGCTGTCCCTTTAACCGGTTAACGAAGGTGGTACAAATGGTTGATGGGAACAGAATGAGTTCATTCCTCACGAGGAACAGCGCTTCGCGTATCTTCGTACTGCGCCTAAAGACCGAGTAGAGGCCAGGTTTACGGAGAGCCTTCGTGTTCCCTTCAGAAGGCGGTGATCGGCCACTCACCCCTCCCCCCGGGGGGGGACCGGGTCCGACACACCCACCCGAGATGCATGTTCCCTTTTAACACTTCGCGATATTTTCAAAACGCACGAACCGATCTCAGGCTTATGTGGGGAGGGGAGGGGGAGGTAACCCCGTCGGGACCCCGGAGCCACTCCTCGGGGAAAGCCGACGCGTTTCGTTCGGCTTATATTTTGTGGCAAAACACCACGTCCAGAAATTCAACTGGGCCCCCCCGATGAGTCGGCAATTCCCCCCCCCCCCCGCCCCTAACGCGGGCCTTGGCGCCGCGACGGGCTGTAAAAAAGAAAAGAAAGAAAGGGATATAAAAAGGAGAAGGAGAATTTACTTACCAGTCGTCTTTTCGGCTTAATTAGCGGCCGGTTGGATCCATTCATTTTGTGGTAGAGACCGCAGGCGTTGCAGAGGTAGTGTCCGGTACCGTCTCGCCGCCAGAGGGGCGTGGAGGTGGCCCCGCAGTTCACGCACTCTCGTCCCTCTGCGGATTGAAAACAACTCGCTGTCAGATGAAAAAGCTAGCTTTCGCCTGTACACAGCAGCTTCGGCAGAAAGACCAGCTTTTCCGTGAGCACACACACACAGGGGGATCGGGGCGGGGCCCGCTTCACAAAACCAAATCAAACATACGGAGCAAGACCCGCTAGACCGGCTTATCGAGGAACCAGTTGACGATTACCGTTAAATACGCGTCCAATACAGACGATCCCACAAGCAACTGTTTTCTGAATAAGCCGATATATAGCCTCGTGTAACGAACACTTGTAACCGAGGGGCCGGCGAGGCGAAACTCTCGCCCTCCACCCCTTTAGCGAACGTTCGCGGTAGCGAGATGATGGCGCTTGCCAGCATCGGGGAGGGGTAAATTGTTCCGCGTGGACTCCCAACGACAAAACCGCCTGGCGGGGGCTGAGCCGTTAGAACCCAACGTCCTACCGCTGGACCTTTAAAACTCGCCCGCGCGCGAACGGATGGAGAGGAGAGGAAAGACTCGGAACGAATAGAGTTGGTAAGAATAAACATAAATAAATAGGTAGATCAGGAACAACCGGGGGGGAATGGAACCGTCAGAAAGTGTGACACGGCTGGGACTTGGCGTGGAAGAAAGAAGAGGAGAGGAGGAGGAGGAAGAGGAACGTGACTGTTCCCTTTGTCTCGGGGTGGCCGGGTGAAAGGGAAGGATGCGTTTGTATCGGGAGTGAAGAGTCACCGTGTCTCGGCCCCTAGTGGCCCTTTTCCAACACGTCATCGACCGTGTAAGGCTCACCAGAGAATGCACCGGAAGCCGGTCTCCGGGACAAGCACACGCACAAATTACTATTTTACGACCAAATATAAGATGAAACTAAATAAATAAAAAGAAATTATTAATGTAACTAAAAACTTAAACTACTGCATTTATATAATAATAAAAAAAATAATAATAATTATTTGTAACATTTAATGACTTTTTAGCATCTTCTGTGTTATTGACGCGGTTTTTCTGGACGCGTGAAATTCCAAAACGTTGCTTAGCAACGCAACATCTGTACCCGTACTGGGATATACTTATAAAACCCCGAAATTTTTGGGGGTCCCCCACCCTGAAAAATGTTACACCTTAAAATCGGTGGACAGGGGGGGGGGGAAGGTAGCGATTTGATACATTCACTTATTTCTAACGTTTCCGATACTTAATTCAATATTCCAATTCCAGTTTTAAACGTGATATTAAATTTCCGATTTCATTATCGAGCACGCGACTGGTCTTATATCTCCGCCTTTCAACGAAAACAAACAGGAACCAGAAAACAGGCGGCCGATATCAGATCCACCAGGAGATAACTTTTCTTTCTCAACCGTCGTAAATGTTTAATTCTGATTCGCATTAATTAAGAATTAGCGCCGAAAGTCATGTGGCTCGAAACTGCGGCTCGTTAGCGAGACGACGTGGTCAGGGGCGGGCGATCGCGGATAGATAACGGAGCCGGCCGCCGCTAGGGTGTTGCCGGAGAAAAGAAAGCGAGCAGCGGCAGCAACGAAGCCAGACAAGACCCATCGTGTCGGCATAATTTTAATTACAGGTAAATAAAACGAGACATGAATCTAATAAGAATTAGATCAAGAACCTACAGTTTGTGTCAGATTGGTTTGGATATTGCGAGTAAGACGGACAAAACCAAACATCGAGTTTAACACGAAACTAACCCCTCCCTCGCTCCCTCGTAGTATCCCTTAGTTAATAATCGCTAATATCACATTTGGAAACTAACCCCCCCTCTCTCTCTCTTGGTACCGAGTC
This sequence comes from Nautilus pompilius, assembly GCA_018389105.1. Classification (NCBI taxonomy): domain Eukaryota; kingdom Metazoa; phylum Mollusca; class Cephalopoda; order Nautilida; family Nautilidae; genus Nautilus; species Nautilus pompilius. The sequence continues at coordinate 6,706 of JACATO010001937.1, forward strand.
ATCTCTCAGTACTGACGTCATCTCTCTCTCTCTCTCTCACTCAGTACTCGAGTCATCTCTCTCTCTCTCTCACTCAGTACCGAGTCATCTCTCTCTCTCTCTCACTCAGTACCGAGTCATCTCTCTCTCAGTACTGACGTCATCTCTCTCCTTCTCTTGGTACTGACGTCATCTCTCTCTCTCTCTCACTCAGTACCGAGTCATCTCTCTCTCTCAGTACTGACGTCATCTCTCTCCTTCTCTTGGTACTGACGTCATCTCTCTCTCTCTGTACTGAAGTCATCTCTCTCTCTCTCTCTCCCTCCATCCCTGTCAGTTTTTTTTAAAAAAAAAACCAACAATATATGAAAATTCCCACACATATCTCGGCTTTGTTCTATTATTTGTCTGTTTCAGGTAGACAAAGTTAAGCAAAAGTGTATATGATATGCGAACATCCAACCGTTGAGAAGGTAAATCATTTCTCTACGGAGATTTCCTGTCGTCAAAGCGCAAATAAAGCTGTTGTTTTATAATTCCAACTTAGCCTTTTTCAAAGAAGACACAACAAAAAACATTAAAGTTAAATTTTTTTCTTTCAGAAATACAAATATGTTAAAAACAAACATTTTTCAACCCAAAAAAGACAATTTTTCTTTTTATAATCGACGAATTCTTGTATTAGCTGAAGGTGAATGAAACCTTCAGGTTTCCCGTCGTCCGCAACCTTTTCCCTTCTTTCTTTTCTATTTTTCATCTGTACTTGATATCACGTGGTTAAAATATATGTATCAGTCTAAAACATGGTTTCCTTCCTCTGACTGTCCGTATATATAAATGAATTCCCGATGTTTCGTCGTAAAACTAGTTAATAATAAGGTAACACGTCGATCGTCTGCAGAAAAGGGAATCGGTTTTCGGTGGGGCTCAGGCGAGTCGAAGACTTCTTTCAGTTCTTCGAATTAAATATCTGATATCGGGAGAGAGGGTAACACAGAGACTATGTAATCAACGATCTGACGTCATTTCTGTTGTAGAATAGGGAGAGACCTGGCCGAATTTTAGACAAGATAAATAATAATGATCAATGAAGTGGACGCTTTGGTGCGTGCGGGGAGAAGGAGAAGGAATTCTCCAATGACACGACTGGGCGCTGCTGTAGTCTACAAGAGCCCCAATCGCAGTGCAGGGGTTAAAACCCTCATCCTTCCAATCTCCAACACGATCTTCTAAAAGTAGGCGGCTCCGCGTTGACGACGGCGTCTCCCCCGGAAGCCGCTTTTGATTTGTCGCCTAACTTCCGAAGACTTAAATCCCTTACAAGTTCCAGCAATTTTGGCTATTAATAAATAAAATGATCGGGTGATCTCCTAAGCCTGGACGGTCTTGTGCTTTCTCCCTTCTTTTTTTTTTTTTTAAAAAAAAATTTTCAAGCACGATGCCACGACGTTTCCGATTGGTCCTCAACATTAGTCCGAAACGGCTTACGGGACCGGCTATTGGCGCAGAGTTTTCTCGCCGCGTTCGAATTCCGTTTCCAGCCAGAAGCTCCTCCGGCTGATTAAATATGGTCCGCGCTCACGAAACGGTTTTGTGACTTCTGGTCGTTTGTAACAATTGGCCGGGGCCAGACCACTGCGGCGCCAGTGCCAAGTCTGGCTGCGAGGGATTCGAACAAATGAAAACAATAAAGAGTCGCCGGCGTTGATTAACCATGAACCGAACCCCGGGCCGGCCCAGGAGCCCGGTCGGCCCATTTCTCGTTGCGCCGCCGCCGCCCCCTTTTAAGTATTACCACGCACACAACGATCCGGCACGTAATTGCCTCGTGTCAGGCAGCGGTACCGTGCATCCACTGATGCAAAGCATGATGGATTCTCTTCCCCCTACTCTAGTTTGACTTTGTCACGTTAATTGGGTCTAAACATCAGCCAAGGCGAGCGATGTCCACGAAGCGCGCGGAGCAAAGATGGCCGTTTAGGTTGCCTTCTACAGGTAGCTTGGAGTCTCTCCTTATACACGGCCGGCCTTGTACTGCACATGTTCTGTTACGGAACCGCCCTGCTTGACGATGCCATGCATGACGGAGAATAATAATAATAATAATAATAATAATAATAATAAAATAATATAATAATAATAATAATATATTATTAAAGAATGGTGGCTGAGCATTGACAAATTTGAATTGGAATCACGTGGTCCTATATAAGCTTTGATTGGTTATGCGCCCTAAGGTTACAGAAGTCGAACTTTCGTCGCATGTATTTATTATATACCAGTTAGTCGTCCTATAACCATCTGGAGACAGACAGACAGACAGATCTACGCTAACAGGGCAACTGGCTGATTACATCACCAATGACGATGCGCTATCTTCACCTTATTCCATCGTAATCGCCGCAAAAGTTATCCGTGTGAAAATATTAAATTTTAAAAAGGAAAAAAAAAAAAGAAATTTTTTAAGCGAAAAATAATTACGCCGAAGAAGGATAACCGAGAGGCAGAGGAGACAGACGGACGGGTCGGCTCCCCCTCCAGATCCAGGCTGCATGTCGTGATGGCAGAGGAACCGTGAAGCCTTTTTAGGAGAGAGGACTTCGTCCGACTTATGACAGTTTGTTCCCTGGTTCGCCGCCGTCGCTCTTCCTCATCGGGGAGAAATTAAAGGTAAACGACACAAACAGAGAAGAGAACAGCGGACAGCTGAGAGAACGCGAGAGAGAGAGAGGAAGAGGAGAGAGAGAGAGATGATGATGATGATGATGATGATGATGCTGGGACCGGGGTCGGCCAGCACCCGGGGAGTCCGACCTTCCCTCCGAGGCCGGCTGATGGCGGGAGACGACGATCGGACGGATAAAGCGATTAAGGCTGGTTACGTCACCGCGCCGTGAAGCGCGTGGGGGGGGGGATGAAGGGGTTAATTACCCCCCCGGAGGAGGGGGGAACGGGAAGATTTTTCATATTAACTTGTCAGAGCCTCTTAAGATCTCCCTTGGTGGATGCCGCACACCATTACTCGCCATCACCGGCTGGTTGGTAAGGTCCCGTCTCATCCGATCTGATCGGCTCTCACGTGGAAACGGAGTCTGTCAAGCGCCGTGAGAAATCGTGACCCGACACCCGGCCAGAGCTGGGGCGGGGGCAGGGGGCAGCGGTGTATTCTGGGATGCCTCCCGCGTGCTCCAGCTCGAGATAAAAGGAGAACTGACCATCCGCCGACGGAGCTACAGCTAAAATCTCTATTGTTTTGGATGTCGAGTAGAGATTTTCACCATTATTATTATTATTATTATTATTATTATATTATTATTATTATTAATATTTTATTTTATCAAGATGTACACACAGATTGTTGGTGTAGTTGTAATTAACACCTTGTAATAAATCAAATTTTTTAAAAAAACAATAAACTACATGTTAAAAGGGGCCAGATTCCGAGCTCGTTTATTGTCTTATACTGAACCGTTATTAGTTGTAGATTTCTCCCCGTGCAGCTCCGCTCATGTGACCCGTGTGTCTGCTGACGACTGATAGAATTATTATTTAACCAAAACCAGTTGTGTACCCATTTACTCGTTCGGTGCTCCCGTGTGAGTCAATCGGCCCGGGTGAAAGAAAGCTCTCTGGACTAGCCAGCGCCCCAGTCGTCGTCTGGTGTCTGCCGGTGAATTGGGCAGAATTGGGAGAGACCGAACTGGGCCATGATGTCTCGTCGTCCATCTCATCTCTGTCCCGAGAGAGAGAGAGAAGACCAAAATAATCAGACAAAAGGGAAGCTGATTCCTGTTGTTTTTTGTTGTGTGTGGTGGTGGTGGGTGGTGGTGGGGAGGGGAATAAGCCCCCGTGAAGAAATCGGAGAACCCCGGAGTCGCTAACCCGAAGGACAAAGTAAATAAACTTCAGGCTAAACGCAGATCGCCTTTAATCGCCGAGAGTCGAAAATCAAACCGGTTAACGGAAAACGAAGCGAAATAGGAAAAATAAGGTCATCGTTGACTTAATATTAATATCCCAGGTTCCTCTCTCTCTCTCTCTCCCCCCTTCTCTCTCCATCTCTCTCCCCCCTCTCACTCTCTCCTCTCTCTCCATCTCTCACCCCCTCTCTCTCCTCTCTCTCTCTCCATCTCTCTCTCCATCTCTCTCTCTCTCCCAGCTCTCTCT
>JACATO010001938.1:0-22486 GCA_018389105.1 Nautilus pompilius
CTGAGGCAAAGCACATGGGGGGAGGTAAATCCATGCCACACCGAAGCCTCGCTTATAGACAGGCCGCGGCGGCCAAAATGGAACCAGTCAAACCAAAGCCAGACAACTCTACACCGCAGTCTGAAACTTTTCCAGCTTAATAAAAACTGTTAAGTGCGACAACAGCAACAACAGCAAAACACGGACCAATTCGTTTCCATGTAAAATCATTTTTTCCCGCTAAGAGGTGACTTTAAATACTCTGTGTGTGGCTGCCGTCAAGGTATGAGGACCTCACGGTGCATCAGTGGTGGATGTTACGGGATTCCTGCAGGGCGGCTTCTTTGAAGGAAAGAATAAGATTCGGGCAATAATGGGGCGAAAAGTTGCTAGCATCGTTTCTGTTATGCAGTTATTGTTATCGGGTGACTTCCTCGTCGTTGTCATGGTGACTGCGTATACCGGCGAACCCGATCAGGGTAGGGAAGCAATAAATTACCCTGTTTGCGGGAGGAGTAGTTTCATGCAGTAGGTCTCGGTGCCGTTCACACCTCTGATCAGAGCTCACAGCTCCATCGTCTCGTCCACCTGATCCTAGGATTACGTCTGGTGTTTTCTCTATTGCAGCGTCGGGTTACACGGAGTGGTGATGGATGAACCGTCCCGCATCTTCCTCTTCACGTAGATTAATGTAATTCTAAGAGATTGATGTAGGCACGAGTGTCGTACCTGACGGAAACTGCAGGAGAAGTCGTACCAGGGATGTCTAAGGACCCTTATTCCTTACTCTTCTGTCTGCGCCCTCATCTCTCTCTCTGCCAAACTAGTTCTGGTCACCTGTCTGCTCTGCCTTTGGAGTTCAATGATGACTTCCTCTACTGGAGATTTCTATGAGTAAAGACAACAAACAGGTAATACCACCGACAGGTAAAGGTTCAATATTTACGCCCAGGAACCACAGAGTGTATTGGAGACACAGTAACCTGTTTTCTCTAGAACTTTTATCCTCCTCAGTGTTTGTGTGTAGAAGAAATTCTAGTGCAGACCGAAGGAGGAGAGATGGCTGCTGACAACCGAGCTGATGGATCAATGAGATTTATAGAATCACCGAGCTGAACAATGACAGACCGTCTGACCAGCTATTACTTATTTCAGATAAGAAACAATGAAAGAAGAGAGAAACACAAATTATTCACTACATTTTTATTGCATTAATTAAAGAGAAAAAATTGTTTAATTTGAGTCATTTAATTATTTTGCAAAGTTTAGGAAGAAAGTACACTAGGCTAAAAAATATGTGGCTGTTTATTTCTGGATACCTTTCTTCTCATTCATAACGGACACAGTGAACATCTCAGGTAAATCTGACTTTTATGTTGATCCGACTGATTCTCAATCAGTGACGGTTTATGTCCGTGTGGCTGCCACAGAGGTGAGACTGATTATTAGTCGTGTAAGAGGTTTAGTGGAAGCAGACCACCATTTGTTTCAATAAATCAGTCATCTTCCTCACTTCTGAGCTCTGATCATCATCATCATCATCATCATGATTTCTCACTATTGCACCACACATCTTTCATCGTCATCCTGTCACGGGCCATATTTTGGTGCATCCACAGGTGTAAAATAGGATAATTAATTATTTTAAAATATTAATTATTGTTTGGTGAAGGAGATCCATCAGGGGAGATCAGCGGTGGTTCAGTGCCAATGGGATATCGTCAGGACCCCTGTTGTTACATACAGCGGCGCCTGCAAGTAAGCAATGATTTTCAGAAATGTGTTGTCTGAATATCACCCGAATACCTTTAATTAGGTAAATTCCAGGTGTCACGTACGAAAGGTAACGAAGTAATTTCTGAATACGGGCGTTACCTTTTTATCTACTAATCAAAGACCCTGACCCAGTCAGCCTGAGACGGGGGAAATATTTCGGTCCTTGTTAATGTGACGATTTATCACACAGACTATCACTGTGTATACGCTCGATATCACCACGAGAGCCCAGCGATAAGTATTACAGGTATCCATTCTTTACTAATAACAGTTCGCTGTATCTTCTATTGTGGAGGTCTGTGGGCGCCATGTCTGCCCTTCTAAGTTCGAACTGTTCGTTCAGAAAAATTCCGTGACTAAATGTAAGTCAGTTAATTCAGTGATATTTTAACACCTTGATGTACCAACTTCATCTGTGACGTATTTGTGAATAAATATAAGCGAAATATCGATTAGAATACGCAGAGTTATGTCCCCTTGATAAAGTTACTGTGTAAAGTGAATATTCAGAGACGTTATAATGAATTCATTGCTGGCGCTGAGCTGGGAATAAATGTGTGAGACTCTTGATGGAGTCCATTTGCATGTTGGAAAGAGTTCTGATAAGGTATAACATAAACCTCTGATTAGCCAACTGGAATATAGAAGTCTCATATCTATTCTCCTGGCAGAGTTACCTCCTCCTACTTCAGGGTTCTTCCCGCGGACTAATTTACGGAAGTCGAATCAAAGTTGACCCTCACACGTCTGACATAATTCACGAGCTCCTCTCCACTACTGGAGAACTGGCTCCCTCATCCCTGATGATGACTTTCTGTCTGCTTTTTATGAGGTGAATAAATTTAAATGTACGAGATGAAGACCGATTAAGTATTAATTTCTCTTCCTACATCTCATTTTATCATAGAATCATCAAGAACTTGTCGAGGAGAGAATAATAATATAATAATATAATAATAATAATAATAATAATAATATAATAATATAATAATAATAATAATAATAAAGAGATTTCTACTCTTCAGAGATTTGTGTTGTTTACCTTTCTGATGACCTGATGTATTTCTGTCGAGGTCCGAGTCTCTGACATTTGGGATGAACTGGACCACAGTTTTTCCCTCTACATTTTGTAGAACCTGAGGACAAATTTAGCGAACGGTCAGTTGATGGGGAACTTACGGTGTTTTCTTACCTTTGGAGTTAGAACTTTTCTAACTTAACAACAAGTAATTTGTTATTATTATTATTATTATTATTATTATCGGCGGGACAGAGTTGGACAGGACCCTAGGTCCGTTATTCCAGTCCCCACCCACGTGTCAGCCTGGACCCGATACATTTAAAGATGAAGTCGGTCCCCGGACCCAGTAAATAGATCTGCCCGCTCGCTTTCGTCTGACAGGACATCAGTCCCCCGGTGGCCGGGAGATCAGAGCTTGGAATACAATGACACTGAAGAACAGCGCAACAAAGACGACACCAGTTAGTAAATGTTTAGGGAAATAAAGGGGTCATCATGTCGCAGACTTCTTGTCTCTCCACTGAATTTGTTATCACTGTTTTGGTATCTTAATGTTATTTAATACCAAACCGGATATTGTCTCAACGACTCGTTCCTTTACCGAAATCCTGGCTGTAAACACAAGGATCAGTTTACACCGAACAAAGTCAATCCAGGGTCGCCCCTTCTTGATTTACATACTGCACGTCTCCTTAGAACGATGTCGGTGGAGCCGGAGACCTCACCCGACAATACCTCCCTCCCTCTTCATCTGGAGCTGTAAGTCTCCCCTCCATGGACCCCGTCAGCGTCTGGTCAGTTGACGGCAAGGAAGAGACATTATTAGAGAATGTGAAACAAGAACCTCATCAATTTACGTTATTAGTTCCTCCCATTTACCAGATTCTTCCTGGTGTCTTCTTTGTTGCTCTGTTCTTCAGCCAGGATTTCGCTAAAGGAGCGAGTCTTTGAAACTTACATCTCGTCATCTTCTTAGTCATCTACCTGTTTAACGGAAGATCGATAAGCGAAGAATCCCAGCTGAGAGTCGGTCAGAGACTCCTCCAGCTGGAAAACGGTTTGAACGAAATGCGACAGGAACACAGAGAACAGCTGTCTGCCATCAGGCGGGAGCTGGAGGAGAAAAGTAGACAAATATTCAGGTTAAACACGGACTTGGAGACGTTTAAAAGATCAGCAAATAAGGGCAGCCAGGTGATGGACGATCTACATCAGTGGACTGAGGACAAATCTGATGGAGATGCTCCCAGATTACACATCTATAAGAGGCGGCCTAAACGGGACGTCTCTCCATCTAACGGAACTGGAGACAATCCAAGTTTGCTGGACCGTTTACAAAAGTCGGTATTAAATAACACCCACTGGATTAACCAACTGTACTACAGAGGGATTAAGGGCATTTATAACAGTATAGGGAAAGACGTTGAGATACTGTATGATCAGGCGGATGACCACAGTTCAAAGATTATTCATCTGAATGCATCATTTTAGAAAATAGACGTAACCTGACGACACTTGCACTAAGACTGGACTTGATACAGGTAAAATCTACTTTATTATGCACCTAACTTTGCAAGTTAATCTTTGGAGCTCATTACCTGTGACAGGTATTGCCCAGTGTAGATCTCTTTGGTTGGTGACCTGTACTTATCAGTGCTCTAACTCTTTCCGATGTGAGGCTGTCGATGGATGCTGACAACAGATAGAAACTTTAATTTTTGAAAATTTTAGTTTTTCAATGGATTTTAACGTTATGAATACACATTTATAGGTGTGAAATGGTTTGAGAAATATTAATATTACACTGACACCCACCTATCTTAATGTAGTCTGGTTGCCGGCTAGAAATTCACAATTCAGCCCTCAGGTCCATCTCTTTATCCAGAAATTTTAGAATTATCCTAGATTCAATGACCCCCCCTGTATCTTCTTGTTTCTATCTTTGAATAGCTTCAGCCGCATAGATTATTATTTTACCTGTAACATATTTTTTTAAATCCCATCTGATTAATTAGCTGCAGATTGAATATTACAACTTCGTTTTTCAGAAATAGATTGTGGCCGACCGTCAGACCACGTTCTTAACAGCACCCTGACGGCTGTGAACGGAACCACGTGGAGAAGTGAGGCCACCTACACATGTGACAAGGGACATAACTACGTGTCTGGAAGCAACGAGTCCTGGTGTTCAGAAAACGGGAAATGGACAAAACCAGATATTTACTGCCAACGTATCTATTCCTTGTTTTCTTTACTTTACTTTGAATTCCAACCCTCAGTTTTTTGTATTTATCTTTTGTTCTCTTAGTACTTATTTATTTTGGTGCTGCCTTCATTTCTATTTTACGGAACCAATACCACAAAAGTCTGCTTATGGACTTCGTCTCTCCATCATGTAATTAACATTGAAATATTTTTATCAGAACAGGAAAATAGATGTATATAAATTATTAATATGGCGATATTAAATGACTGAATTGTATTTCTTTTCTTAAACTTTACTTGATTTAACTTGAAGAAATTTATCACGCGACAATTTCCTTCCTGCCTTCTATAAAAGTAATCATTCTACACACTGTACATCACTGGATCTCACTGTCTATACACAGCTTGGGAAGTTAAATATTTATCTATCCTGGAAATTAGTTTATTTCATTACTGTTTTATTATTAAATAATTTTCTCTTATTTTTATAAAGCCATCTGCTGAAATTGAAGCCAACACGGATAAAAAAATCATTAGTTATGACAAATGACATCTCTATTTGGCCATAGTTGTATTGTAGTAATGTTTAAAATCTCTAAAAATTACAAGCACCTGACTTAGGTCTTCTGTCTTGTAACAGTAATTACGTCGAATAGTTTCACAGATTTTCATACTGAATTAAATATTTCCAAATAATTAATTGAACTTCAAAAGAAGAATGGCAGCGACGGCTCACTAAATTAAACATTAAAAATAAATTTAACGACAATTTGTAATTGAGGGACATTAAACTTAAAATAAGGTTCTTATAAGAGTCAGACATCAGATATTTCGGCTCTCATCGTACAAGTAGAGGAACTGTACAGAGGAAACAGTCTGCCCTTTCTAATGTCGATCAGTCAACACCACAAACTCGTAAATACTTTTATATTTTTATTCTGTTATTCTTCAAATGTAGTAGAATGTATTTTTAGACGAACCGATTTAATATAATCTATAGATTCTAGTATAAATATTATTCTGAAAATTTACTCTGAAATTATGGTTTACAGTGACGATGCTGCCACAATATTAGTTACAGGTCCACTTGATCATCATTTAATCACTTCATTGTAATTTTAATTGTTGACCTCCTTTTACCCCGTTATTGTTCTGTTGGCGAATAAACAGATCTATCTACGGTACTGATTGATTTGACAGATTGATTTTCACAAATATCTGAGGTCACAACTGATTGATTTCTTACTTTCATTTTCGTTCTGCAGTAATAGATTGCGGCCGACCGTCAGAGCACGTGCTCAATAGTACACTGGCGGCAGTGAACGGAACCACGTGGAGAAGTGAGGCCACCTACACCTGTGACAAGGGACATAACTACGTGTCTGGAAGCAATAAGTCCTGGTGTTCAGAAAACGGGAAATGGACAAAACCAGATATTTCCTGCCAATGTAGGTTTTGAATTTTGAAATAAATTGTGAATCATTTCTCCATTTCTCGTTTTGGATCTTTAACAATTTATTAATAATTAATTGACTATAACAATAATTAACATCGTAATTTAACTGATTTCCGAGATCTCTCCTGTGGATGCAGTTCTCCCAGTTTGAGGTGTGAAAGCTGTTATCTGTTCATAGTTTACATCTGACGAAATTCTGCTTTAGATCTTCATGATTTCCTCCTGTATTTAAGTGTCTGCTGCTACGGTGGAGAGAAACAGAAAAGGCTCCTTTATTTCTGTCGAGGTTTGTGTCCCTCAACTTTCTGGGGAATCGGCCCCGGGACATTTTACCGCTTATCTATTTAGGGGAAACCGGTGAGAATTCCAGCGGAAGTCAGAGGTCGGGAACTGACGATACACAACATTGAGAAAACCTCTGGTCTTTGTTAACATTATTATTATTATTATTATTATTATTATTATTATTATTTTTGTTATTGTTGTTGTTGTTGTTGTTGTTGTGGAAACCATAATAACCTTTCTGAAAGAATAGTTTATCGATCTACCGACGGTGAACTGATTTATTGGTGAATCACTTGTCTACGGTAGAATATTCCTCCGCCGATCGATCGATCGATCAGTCTGTCAATAACCGATGTTATTCGATCTATTACAGACCCGCGGGGCTACAGGTTCAGCGACAGGGCTCAACTCTGGTACCGTGTGTACAGTGACAGGGGTCAGTGGAGGTCGTGGACCTCAGCAGCCGAGACCTGCAGGGACGAGGGAGGGACCCTGAACTCCTCAAACTCTCCCCTCAGAAGAGAACTGGTCGACTCCCTCATCAGGGAACACAAAACATGTGAGTGTAAGGAGACTGTTTCTTGTTGCTAGGATACCGCCTCAGGGTATCTGCACTACCCTCCACCCACTTCACATGATTGACAGGCAACAAAGGGAATGGGCGGGGTCGGCGACATTTGTTTGTTGCTCCATATAAGCAAATGTCTGTTGTCATGGTAACAGTTGTTTTTCTTGTTTTCAGGGTGGTCCTGGGTCGGTTGTCGTAAGGAGGCAGGAAGATGGGTCTGGTCTGACGGTACAGAGGTGGACGGGACCGGATGGGGGCCGGGTGACCCTGACCCTGGGGACGGCTGTTGTATACAGCATCGATCTCAGTTGAGGGGTCAGTCCTGTTATTAACCCGAAACCTTTATTTGTGAGCTGCTGCCGTAGTCCGCCTCACAGCCATCGTCCTGGTCTCCTGTCAGGAACACAAAAGGTCCCCATGTTCTCCCCTTATTTACCCTGACCCCACAAAGACTATGAAAAAGGGAATAAATAATAAAGTGAGGTAACAATCTAGTCGTCGTCGTCGTTCTCTTTACATCTTCGTTGTTGTTATCGTGACGATGACGAGAGAACCTGGTCATCCTCCCTAGGTCGACACCGGAAGGGGCCAGTGGCCGGGGTATGACGGCACGTGCCCGTAAGCAGGGGCCAGCTGTTCGGTGGGTGAACTGGTAGTTTTGACCGACTTCCGGGGACAGAAGATGTACAGCAGCTGATGTCTCCCTCCGTCCGGCTGGAGGGGATATGGACCTGGGTAGAAATTAGGGCGGAAACCCCTAAATATCTGGCTGGGGACGTCCACCTTTTCACTGCTAATCTGCGGGTCACGTGAGAGCGAGGTACACTAACCCCTCACCAAAACTTCCTGATATCTGCCCCTTTATGATTGTTCAGCCACATTAGTCTGTCGCCACCATGACAGGTAATAATCCAGGTGGTGTCACGTGGTCTAGGAGCTGTCTTACAGCAGCCGTACAGGTGAGTTCTCCTCCTCCTGACAGTTTCGTCACATCTCGTTTACCTGGTGATTTATACCTTTTATCCAAACCCTAATTTCTACTCTCCCCTTTATGTCCTCATTACAGGTCTCCACGATTTCCCCCTCTTTTCAAGAAAATTAATTAGGCTAAATACAACGTTCATGGATCCCTAAAGATAGGAAGGGGCCACTCAGCTTTCTGACCTCTCCTCTCTCTCTCTTCCTTTGTCTGTTTGTTAATTTCCCTCTTTTCCTGTATCTTTATGCCCCGTTTTATACATCTTCCCCTCTTCCTTTCCTTATTTCTCTATTTTCTCTATTCCCCTTCTCATCTCCCTCTTTTCTCTTCTTTTCCCTTTTCTTTCTTTCTCTCTTTATTCCTCTCTCTCCTCCGTCTATGTTTTTTTCCCTTTCTCTCTACTTTCCCCTATTTTCCTCTCTTCCCCCTCCCCTAATTATCCATAACGTGTGAGACAGTGATGAAGTCGGCCCCTCTTACAAACTGACAGGTTTCCAGAATATTTCATCCCTAATTACTCTCTGTGTGGCTCACGGCTTTAAAAACCTTGAAATAAGGACACAGGTGAGACAGTTTACCTCACCTGCCATTGAGAACGAAACAGCAGCACTTATTTTATAACCTCAAGATATTAATTATCGGCTCTCGCTCGCAGGAGAGTTTACCTGACTGTTACAGGTGAGACAGGTATTCCCAACTTGAATAGAATGAGAGAAACATTAGACACAGATAAAGGAAACGTTCTGAGAGAATGAGGACTGGAATACGACAAAACCGCTCCCGATCAGTGGTATTTGCGGGCGTCTAGTAATATAATGGAGGGAGTCAGGTGTTTGGTCGGTCAGCGGATCTGCTGAAGATCAGTTTCCGAAGCCGGACGGTCACAGACAGGTGGACCTCAATGGAAGACCCCGATAGTAGAACTGACCGGCTCAGTTTTTGGCACTAATCTAAACTACAGCCACTGAAATCAGTTAATGGGGGGGGGCTACAGTGGTGACAGAAACCAGTATGGAATTTATTGTTTTCTAGTTACCTTCTAACTGATCATCTGAGAAAGAAGGGAGCAGAGATGAGACTGACCCCTATTTAGCTCCACCTGGTGACACCTTTCCGAGATAGGGCTGATTTTATTAATGCAGAAACTTGTCTCTGTTTCGATGAACAAAACCAAAATATTCGCTAATTCGAATCCTTTAACATTCCTCCCTCAATCATCTGGTGTCCTGTATATTAAATGTGTAATGCAGATATTACTGATTATTATCGACTTCTACTGATTTGAAATATGTAATAAATCAGCTCCATGTTCAGACGGTCCTCAGCTTTCCTTCAATAAGTAGTAACCGTACCCTTCCTTCTACCCGTTACTGTCCGGGTGTCGCTTTCCTCCCCTGATTACAGAAACAAATGTTTGTTTATATTTCATTCCTTGTATTAAATAAACTTTTCTATGAACGCCGAGAATAATTTCCGACTTCTCTTTGTTCTAGTACGTTGGTTTTCGATGGCTCATTATCATGCAGGGGAAATAACTCTATGCAGAGTTCTCCTTCCTTACAGTGTCTGACAGAATAATGAAAACATGGAAACTGGTGAAAAGATAGCAGCTATTTTTAATCTGCAAATCGATAAAACATATTGGTGATGAGATCATCGATAATTCAAACTTCTCAAGCAGAAAGCTAATGGTACGGAAATTATTTCCATTTTCCTAAGTGAATAGTTGAATTATCTCTCCCTTCAAAATGTAGTCAACAAACAACAGTTTGGAAACAGAGCAACAAAATTAAGGAGAGCTCACCTGTCTGGGATTGTTCCGTTTGTAATAGATATAAAGATCCCATTAATTACAGGTAATAACAATTTATAATCATATGATATTCTCATAGTTTATCGACCCACGAACAGATGTGTCCCCTATCCAAACATCATCTTCAAGTGTTTTAATCTTATTTACTTCAGAAGAAGGTTTTTACGACTGCTGCAGCCAGTCAGTGGTCCATGTTTTAAGGTAGGAAACTTCTTGTATCTCCTACTTGAACCTGTGCAATCAGTCATCAGAACCACACCTGCCCAGGTTGGAGAGACAGCTCCAATGTCTTTTTTTGAATATTTTCACCCACATCTATCTATTATCCTCATTTGTAGCTGAGCTGGGGATTATCAGAAATGGCTGCTACAATCATCCGGCTTTGTACTGATGAAGTTTTTTAAAAAGGGTTAATCAGTTTATTTGTAAGGAGATATATAACTACATTGAGGAGGTTGATTTAGATGATAAATTTAAATGTTAGTAATAAAATGTCCCATTTAGTGTATCTGAATTTGATGGTACACTTACAGAATAGTGACAGCTCCTCACATGGAATGGCTACTTTCCAATTCATTTCATTCCCATTAAACCTCTCATTCTCCCATTAGCTGACATCAAGGGATTTTTCATTCAGTATTAATGGTGACTTTTGACATATGTAATTTGCTAATAGGGGCTTTGGTTTAATGCAAGATCTGCAAAAATAATAACTGGTGATATTTGATTGTATGTTAATAGGAGTCCTTTCCCTGTCTGCCTCTTATTTCATCAGCTATCTTATCCAGTTAACCATTACACCAAATAAACTCCCTTTACAATCCACTTACCAGCCAGGACATGTAGGGGCTCTGATCTGGACCCTTACCATATGGAGTAAAGAATTTACTTTACAACCTGGCTTCCTCACCAGCCACAGGGAAGATGGAAATTGACTTGTTGTTGGATCGATCTCTACCTGCTCAACTGGTAGATGTAACAAAAACAAATTAACAGTCATTGTATGAATTTTAAACTGGTTTTTCCATTCTTTCTCTTTGTTTATCTTCTTTGCATTCAACGTAATTCTTCGGCTACTGCCCTGATTTTAAACCATTTATTATTTAAAATTATTAATATATAACTAACCCTCATCTCTCTCTCTCTTTTATTTAATTGCCTAATGTGCAGATAGCTGTTTCCCTGAATGTTCCATAAACAAATCATAATTCTTCACTTCCTCATAAATTAAACAATATTAAATGTACTCATAAATAGAATTTCCAATATCACATAATTTATTTATTTATTTTTAAAAATTAATAATTTGAAAATGAAAGAAATACTGCTGAAAGTTAGCAGAAGAATGTAAGTAGGACATTAATTACAGAAACTCAGAAGAATTTAAACAATCTGAGAGCATATTGTTAAGTCTGCAGAGACTGGACCTGAAGGAAAATCCTGTTTTAATCTGGGAACCATTCACATTACTGTCAAAATATGAGTAGGGTTAATCCTCTCTTTGATTCAGCCCCCATCTGCTCTGTTATTTAGTACATTTAATAGGCACATTTAACAGAGTATGAATATTTCTGCTGTACTTCATTAATAACCACATCTGACCTGGAATGATCAGCTGGTCACCAAGAGCCTTAAAGTCTAACATTTCTCAGTAGTTGTCTGCCCTTTGCCCCACCTTATTCTCTGGAATGCACTGATGGACATAGCAAAGGACTTTCATAATACAAAGATGAAATATCTTTAAAATCTCCCTGCTCCAGGATTTCCCTAGACAAAGTATTAGAGAATTATAATAGTATTAACACTGTTATAGTTATGATAACATTATTGAAATGTATACAGTTTGACAAAATTTAAACTCATTTACAAAATTTCAGTTAAAAAGTTGTTTTTGGAAAATAAATGCATTTCCACGATCATCAGCCATCAGTATTTGTAAAGTTGTTTTTCTGTCATCTTAAGTCCATGAACGTCTTTCCGTTGTTGATATATTTCAGTTAATTCAGTCTTCAGTACTGTACAGAGATTAGAATTGTATGTTTTAATTATTCATACCTTAAACCTTGTTTCATTTAATATACAATCAGTAATAATAGTAATTAGCACTTGACAGTACTCATGCCATCTGTTCCCTTTAATTGTCAGAATGTTGTCTTTAATAATTTCAAGTTAATAATTGTAGAAAACAAAGATCAATCATAATAAAGACAACTTAGTGAGTTACTGGCTTCAAACTATTTTATATAATATTATATTTTACTAACAAATACCTTTCTTCAACAAGTACACTCATAAATACCTAGATAGAGTATAGTAATTTCCTGTAGGTAGGTAACTGACAGAAAGTTACTATAGTTTACTTCATAGAAGTCATCTGCAGTTGTTTATCTCTGTAGTCGTCACCTCTATGATCGATTCAGGCTCCAGTCTGGCTGTCAGAGGGACATCATCGGCAGCATCATCTTCAGTCACAAAGGGCAGCGATGTAAGATTATCTCCATATATGTAAATACTTCTAACACCTTCTATGGAAAAGTAATTCATAGATCTTTTGGTTTCCTGAGAATATTAACAGAGGGAAGGGGTTTGGAATAAATGACTTCGGTCAGTGGGATAGGTTCAGGTCTGCAGAACTCTCCTGCCCAGCCGCAGGTCTCCTACCCTGCCAGGCGACATCAGCTGAAAAGTTCCATCATCATTCATTCCTCTTTCCTATAAAAATCTATTTTCTGACGATTTTACAAATGTTTTTTAATCTTCAGCAGCCTCCTCCCGGATGATTAGATTAATTCAGCCTCACATGTCACTTATTGGTGGAAATGCAGGAGGGCAGATCGAGTCCCTCCATCTCTTTACCTAAATAAATCTTTGGTTTGTTTTTCTCTTCTGTTTCACAAAAAAACTGAGGAAAGTCGCTTTTAATTTTAATTGTTCCATCATTTGAGATAAAACCAAAGATTAACCTTTCTCTGTTGGTTCCTGTCAGTCTGCAGACCTTTGCTGACAGCCGGAATTTGTTTTCTGTAAATTGATAGAAATCTGTGTAATTTCCCTACAGGATAATTTTGGTAATAAACAGAATGGAATCTTCAGCTGTAGGAGACACAGGATAAAATAGGCTTAAGTTATGAAATTATGTGGGTAAATTGTAACCTCTCCGTGGGTGTATTTCTTGATACATACCTGACACACACACACAGATTAGTTAAGATAATGGCTGATGTCACTGATGTTGTCTTGGTAGAAATTGTGATGTTAAGTTACACGGTGTAGACTACTGAACACCTGAGAAAGGTACGCTCCCATGTGCGCCATTATTGTCTGTGTTTCTTTGATGCTGTTACCCAGAACCTGGAGAAAGAGCGGAACCTTTCTGTTTCCCTTATCAAAATGCTGTGGTACAGATTACAGGTAATCCAAACCTCACTGGATTAGCACAGCCTCTTTTATTCTCCAAGAAGAATGGCTGCCAATCAAATCTACAATTTCACCTTTTACTAATTCACAATCTCAAAAATCAGAGAGAACTGATGGGGAGAATGTGGTCCTCCAGAAAGGCTTAACTAGGCCGGTACCTGTAGCAGACGTTGCCAGTTTTATGTGGGAGCAATTCATATGTTGAATTGGAAACACATTCAGGGACAAATAAATCAGCCAAGCTGCAGCAGAATCTTCCAGCCAGAGGTCCACCGCTATCAACTAGCAGTATTAGACATGAATCTGTCTGAAGAACTGTTTTGTACTCTGAATTTTTCTTCTGGAGATAAAAACAAGCAAACAAATGAATAGGTAAGAAGAATAAATAGATAAAATTGGCAAATTGTTACCCAGAGTTCAGCCCTTTCTGCTCCCTTTTTTGTGCACATAAGGGGCTCATTTAACAAAGTGTGAAGGTTTCCCGGTCATTACCATTGAGTATTTTTAGATTTAGTATTTGTAAAATAACATAAAATGAAGGTGTAGCAATATAATTCTAAAAGGACTGTAACAACAAAAATTATAGTCTCAGAAATCCTTGGGTAATGGATAAACATGCACCATTGTTCCCATGGCCCTTATAGAGGGTGAGCAAGACAAGCAGTAATCTGAGGGAAGCTTGTAAGCTGACACCATCCAGTCATGGGGAGGTCAAACAATGAGCTGTGTCCCTCAAGAACATTCAGGAATGTTCAGACTTCATTGCTGACCATTTTCACATGTGTCACTGGTGTTTAATTACATCCTCAACAGTGACACCATGACAAACCACCTGCCTTTCATCCAACAACTGCACCCACCTTGAAGATTCTCTTGAAATATTATTGTATCATAACAGAAACACAGAAATAAAGACAATAAGTGGGTATCATTGGCTCCGAGATATCAAGGGGAGTAACTCTTATGATAAAATGTAATTTTTATAATATATTTGCAAAATATACAATTTTACATTCCTGATGTAGCTTGAAATGTTATAAAGCTATCAATCCAAACTTACACTAATATATATTATATATTTCCCTGTCAGAATTCTACATTATTTGTTGTGTATATAATGCTGGATGTTTGATCTGTTTGGTGGTGAACACTGATTGTTCTGTATGGACAGGAGTTTTTCTTGTCTTTGTGGTTACCTTTGTTACTCAATTGAAGTTGTGAGACCAAATTTTAGTCAGGTTCTTGTATGCATATAACAAGTACACGGCTGTTAGGAACAGGCAACGATGATGATAGGACGTGTAATATATGTTAACGTACGTGAAGATATTTTCTGTGTGTTGATTGTCTGAGGTGAATACAAATTCTTGCTGAATGTGCAGGCAGTTTACACACTGTGGTCATTATTTTCCAAGTGTGACTCAAATTAGCAGCATCAGGGAGAGATGTATCTGCAATTTACTGATGATTTTTCTTGGTTCTGGATTTGTTTGACAAGTTGGTAATCAGTGAGCTGCCTACATTTACTTCTGTGATGGCAGAATAGGTTTGGATATTCCTGAAATGACTGGTCGGTTATCTGATCCTGAGGATTTCCTGAGGTCCTCATCTCAGACACTCACCTGAGGGAGACAGGTAAACATATTTTCTTTCTTTCCTGACTCTAGGTGCAGAGAATGAATTGACCCAATAAACTCAAATATTTGATATTAAGCACTTCACAGGCCAATTTATGTTGCTCCACCTCAGCAACCAATTTGATTTAGATGATGATGGATGATGGTGCAGTAGTGTCCAGAACATGGTAGGTGCCACTTTCTTGTGATGAAGAGATTAACTCACCCAAAAATATCAGCCACTTCTGTCAACCAACAAATGCAGCTGTTTGGATCTTTGTCAGCTGCTACACATCTTAAATCAGTCGTCCGATAGGAGATGAAATATAAAATTCACGACAGAGGTTTGATTATCCTTGTCGAAATTGTTGGCTTCATTAACCCTTACACAGACAGATATCTAAGTTTTGTGTGATGCTGCTGTAAGGAAAACGAGAACCTTCCAGTTCATTGCTCCTATGTATAAGAAGGGCGATGGGGTGCGCTACATTATTACTTCTGTATCAATTGCTTCTACATCAAAGGAACAGGATTAATTTTTCAGCAGCTTTATCTGTGTATGAAGAAAAATGAGTTCTTTCTTTCTCATCTCCAATGTAATAGCAGCCAGATGGCAAATTAATCTATGCTCTGTTCCTTCTGCATAAGGAATAATAATAATAATAATAATAATAATAATAATAATAATAATAATATTACAAATTGGTGTTGTGCTGCCTCGAGGATCAGGCTAGACTGGAATCATGTTTGGTGGACCATTTAGTTGGTGGTTGAGGTTTTGTCTCGTAGCGATGTCAAAATGGTTCTTTTCCTAAACACCTTTTTATAAAGGAGATGCTAAGGTGCTTTCTTTACCTAGGAGCCCTGTACATTTGAAGATGAAGCCAGCCTTCATGGGTAAATGCTAACATTGAGGTTAGAGCACTGACTTTGGTTGTCGTTGTTGTTGGTGTCTTTGTATTGTTTTGATTTTAGATGCTTATCTGTCTGTTTACCTGCACTACCAAGTCTGTATTAATTGGAAATATTTCTGCACCATTTCACCTGTTGGTGGCTGAAGCTCAAGTTAATAAGATGATAAACCTGACAGGTTGTCCATGGGGACAAAGCATTGTAATAATGAATCATGTTTCTGCAGCAGTGAGAAAGTGCCAAGATTGTATTGTTCTTCCTGTCTGTCGAGCTGTAAGGACGTCTCCCAACCAGGAGATGGAGCTGGTGGTGGTGTTGGAGTGTAGGTATCAACCTTGGTGACTGGGGTCCTGTCGTGGTCTCCTGAGCGGTGCTTGAGGAGCAAGAGGATGAAGAATTTACTCGTGGAACTAGCAGCACATGGCTACTTTTGTGTATTTCATTTCTGTGCAGATGTTGATCGATAAGTGAATCTGATGAAATAGGAAGCAGTGGCGTAACTAGGGGCAGAGGGGGCACGTGCCCCGGGCGCCATTTTGAGGGGGCGCAAAATTGCCCAAGCTCATCGGGACCAACTATCACGAATGGTGAGATTTGTCGACGTTGACTTCGACAAAGGACTGTTCGTGTCCGAGAGTCCTTTCTTGGGTTCACCATACTCGAAAAGAAAGATGCAGCCAGTATTGTCGACATAATTTTGAAGGAATTGCAAGATGATGGCCTTGCACTGAGTGATTGCAAAGCACAATGTTACGACAACGCTGCGGTCATGCCCGGACACACCAGTGGAGTTAAGCAACGCATAGCGGACTCATGCTTTTCAATTTTGAGATTGCTCACGTCCCGATAGAGTTTGACAAAGCCATCTGCTTTTTGCTCACGACGTTTTGGCCGTTGTCTGAGATGATTCGGGCTGTAGTGGTGCTTCGATTTTTTGTCAGGCTCCGCAGGATGGACCACATCTCTTTTTTCCCTTTCGCCGACGTCACCTTCCGCTCCCATATCTCCGCTTTCCTCTCCTTAACCAGCTCCTTGACCACACTGTCTTTACCTTTGCATTCTTCAGATTGAATGCTGAGTCTCTCCCTCAAGTCGTCCCTTTCTCTCTCTGCCTCGGCTATCTCTCTCGTCTTCCAGCATTCGCCGGTCATTCCTACTGCCTTCAGTCCGATGTGCCGTCGGGCTGCTGCAAGCACAACTTCGTAAAAATGTCGGTACAACTGCGTCAATGGTTCTTCTTCGAGGCATTCAGGGTTGGTCAATTGATCTTCTACTGCTGCCGCAAATGCTCGGAGGTCCCCACTTTTCCAGTCCCAGACTAGCCGTTTCGTACCCTTCAACTTCTCCGCCGGGAGGTGGATTGTGATGATGATGGGTCGATGTTCAGACGAGAGGGTGTCGAGGGGCTCCCAGTCGTACTAGTCTCGGAAGGCCGCGTGGACCACCGTTATATCTGGTGAGGAGAAGCACCCTGTGGCAGGATCTTGGCGTGTCGGTACCTCTGGGTCGGTGAGGAAGGTTCCATTCGCGTCCATCACCGTATCGGCAAGGTAGTGGCCTCTCTCATCAGGGTTGGCTGTCTGATCCCATGCTGTGTCGTGAGCGTTCAGGTCTGCGCAGATCACCCCATGCACCTTGATGTCCATCTGGAGTTCCACCAGCGAGAAACCAGTCCTCTGCAGGTAACGAGAATTCTCCGGGGGGAGATATCAGTTTGAAACTGTGAACGTCTGCATTTGTGGGGTAGGGATCTCGATTGTCAACTTCTCCAGGGCACTCGTGTCACTGGTCTGGCTACCGACTACCTTATATGGCAGTTGTTTCCTCACGTACGTCAGCAGACCGCCCCCTCTCGCATCCCCTTGCGCTGATCGATCCCGTCGAACAGCACAGAAGTTGCGGAGCTCAGGCGTCTTGTCTTTCGGTAGCAGTTTACTTTCTTGGATGCACACCACGTCCACAATGGTAGCTTCAAGGAGATCTTCCAAAAGAGGCAGCTCTCTGTGGATACCATTGGCGTTCCACTGAAGAATGCGGAATTGGGGTTGGTGTACACCGGGGCTCTTTCCATCTAGCTCGGGGGTCGCTTGTTGTCCGGCATTGTCTGCTATTGGCTGTTGGGTGCAGTAGTTGCATCGCCACTTCTGAATCTGTTTCGTTCTCTCCTTCTGCAATCGGCTTGTCATCATACAGCGAAAATGGTATTGGGATTTGCAAAGGCAACAGACCAGTCTCTGGGCCCCCTGTCGGATCCGAGTGGTACAGGCCGTACATCGCGCCTCCTCTAGTGACAGGATCGTTCTGGTTTGTCTCGGCGATTCTTCAATGGCGATGCTTCGTAACTGGTCCCCTTCTGCTAGCTGCGGCGATGGCACATCGGTTTCTCTTGCTGGACTCGTATCGGGAGAGTTCTCGGCGGCGTCAGCTTGGGTCGTCACATCTTGAACTTCGGGGTCTTCTTCGTGGCATGGCTCGGGTGTTCTCTGCTGCCCGTTACTTATCGGTGTCTGGAGCACCCTCAACACGTCTGCTCTGGTTCGTCTCATCTCTCGACCGGGATCTAGTTTTTGGTTGGGATTTGGCAGCTCCTCACTTCCGCCACCGCGCGCCTGTCCCTCATCATCGGTTGGTACTTCGTCTGTCGGCGGGACTCTACGCTGCTTTGTTCTGTTGGTGGAAATTGGTTGGACTGGACATTCGAAGATGGAGGTGGTGTTGTGCCGCAGCATCGCCACTCTCGGCAGCCATTTCGGATGTTTTCTCGTCGTTCTCTGCGTGGGAGGGCGGGTGCAGGCGAGGTGACGGGGCTGACCACACGTGACACATACGGCTCTCGGGCTCGTCTTCTTGATGACTCTGCGGCCCTCTGCACAATTGACCGTCTCGGCTTGGCTGGTGTTGGTGACGGGGCCACTAAGCCCGTCCTTTCTGGCAGTTGTTTGGTGGATTGCGGCGGTTGAGATGGTTGTGGCGGGGTGGATAACTGCGGCGATTTGCAGCAAGTCCAGCTCCTCAGGCCTCTGATCAGCTTCTCACGTTCTACTCTGGACAGGTTCGTGCAGGCAAGGTGGGCTGGGGCATTGCAGACTCCGCATGTTGCCCTGTTTTGGTGGAGTCGGAAACCCTTCCCGCACTTGCAGCATTTTTGGCATGGATAGGCACCGGTTTGTCGCCGTTGCTCAGTCTCCGCTCGCGTCCTGCCGCTACAGCGTTGGTGGATGACTTCTGACAGATGACACACGACAAGGCTTTCTTCGCTGTTGGGCCCCCACAGACACCACATGGAGGTGCAGGTCCGGGGTTCCTTTCAGCATCACCGGCGTCTCTCGGGGAATTTGGGCGGCCCTGTGGGTTGATCGTCTGGGACTTAGGGCCGGGAAGCCCCAGACGTTGGAAAAAACAACCTCCTGCATTGCTGTGGTGGAGGACTCTTCGTCTCGCCCGACACCACGTGGAGGTGGTCCTCGAAGTCGGCTGTTGTCGTTGTCCGTGTTAATTGGAAATATTTCTGCACCATTTCACCTGTTGGCGGCTGAAGCTCAAGTTAATAAGATGATAAACCTGACAGGTTGTCCATGGGGACAAAGCATTGTAATCATTATCATGTTTCTGCAGCAGTGAGAAAGTGCCAAGATTTTATTGTTCTTCTGTCTGTCGAGCTGTAAGGACGTCTCCCAACCAGGAGAGGTGCTGGGGTGTTGGGGTATCAACCTTGGTGACTGGGGTCCTGTCGTGGTCTCCTGAGCGGTGCTTGAGGAGCAAGAGGGTGAAGAATTCACTCGTGGAACCACCAGCACATGGCTACTTTTGTGTATTTCATTTCTGTGCAGATGTTGATCTATAAGTGAATCTGATGAAATAGGAAGAGAAATCTTTGAGGTTTCTCTGCTATGATCAGTGTCCGCTATTGTTGGTGGGGGAATTAAGTTTCTTTTCTCTGCAGCTGATTGAAGCAGATTCCCGGCTGCTGGAGTTGGTTCTACGGATTGAATCTCGTGTTTACAGCAGCAACTTTTACCTTGGTCTTTCTTCACTCTGATGCCGTCTTGACAGATAATAACAAAAACTGCTATTTGTCCTGAATCATCCTGATAGTTCAGTTATTGGAGCAGTAGTTCTGTCTGTGACCTACAGAGTCCGTCTGATTGTTTCTTCTTATGGTGGCCATTGTCAGATTTTTTACCGTTGACAAATCTCTGTGGCCTGCTCTTCCACTGATGTCATCACTGTCCATCACCAGCCGGTGTCGGGACCATGGTGTGCAGTGACGGGTATGAGCTTTATTAATTTGATTCCTGCTTCGCTGTAAGTGACTACAACTTGTCTAGGAATTCATCTTAACTTTTACTGACAGTAGCAGTTCTGTTTTCAAGCAGGTGTGTGCCGGCTCAGCATCTTCATTTCCTGTCTCCTTTTTAACTGCCCTTTAAATGTTGTGTTGCGCTCTGCCACATTGGTACTTTTTCTCATCCCTTATGTTCTACATCAGTGCAAGGTTCCCTAAAATTATTTAGCTTTGCTATCGACTCTGCAGCCCCCCATCACCTTCCTCTGTATTTTCATCTCCAGTTCCTTCGGTCGGGTAAACATGTTCTGTAATTCACTGTACAGATTCCTCTGCTTGTCCTTTGGGCTCCATCATTCAAGAGTGAAAACAACAATTTACTGGACAAACAGAAAATTCAAGACGACTTTTAGTCTTTCACAGGATAAACAGTAAAAGTTGAGACTACAAATATTTTTTCAGTACCAGAATAATGGATAAATTTCTAAGAATTCAGAGAAATTTTAGTTTTGTTTTCCATGCTGCCGTAAATATTTGGCTGGTTAATAATATGCAAGTTGAAGATAATTATATTCAGGTTGTAAATATTCTTGAGACATGAGAAATTTGATGATACATTTTGGGCAAATTAATTTTCCTTTTAGTTGCATTAAAAAAAAAATATTCACACCTTTCAATCGATAGGTTATCGGAATAATCGAGATCTCTGTGGAGCCAGTAACTCAGCCGGGTGGAATAACAGATCTACTAACTGGGGGACATCTCTCCTGTGGCTGGAGGAGTCAAGGTGCAGGAACCACACAGAGGGCGACTTCCTCCTCATTCCCTCTGAATTCCGTTGTTAAATTTTGAATTGCGATGACATACAGCAGCAACACTAATTTATTTCCAGACTGCCGTCTCTACCTGGTGCAGGTAGACTGATTACAACCTGTACCCGACGGAGAATCTCTCTGTGCTTTCTATCCTACTGACGGTGACGTCCGTCGTTTGTGGTTCTAGACATTTTCAGGGCTCTGGACTGATGTCTCCCGCCCGAACAGAGAGGAATATATTGCCATCGGA
Source organism: Nautilus pompilius (assembly GCA_018389105.1). NCBI lineage: Eukaryota > Metazoa > Mollusca > Cephalopoda > Nautilida > Nautilidae > Nautilus > Nautilus pompilius. The sequence continues at coordinate 21,378 of JACATO010001938.1, forward strand.
CTACAGACCGCAGAGATTCCAGTCGCGGTTTTCAGAGGCAGGTATTGTGGTCTGTCTCACCTCTACCTCCGGGGTCAGAGCAGCTTGGCCGGCCACCCAGAATCCCTTATTTACTTTGCTAGGAGGAATAACCTCACGTTTAAGAAACACGTGAGAGGAAAAAACTGAGAGGACAGAGGGGCAACCCTACATCTGAGAAATAGGCCCCAGATTTCTGTCAGCCCCGGCCCCCTCCTCCACCTCCAGTAATAATCGTCTTTTTGGCTCCTTTATATGTCAGAATCTCGGGTCCTCTAGTGTTTGAATTAGCAAGTAAAATCAAATAAACGCTAAGAAGCTGGGAGAAGTGCACTGGTGGGGACTTTTAATGGTTGGGGGCGTTGAGAGGTCGCTTGCGAGGACAGGGCAAGGATCGAACAAGTCAAGCGGAAAGACATCGGATGTGGAGGCTCCAGGGGACGTGAGAAATGGGCCGGAGAGAGGAGTCTGCGAGGGGGGAGACTTGGGGGGCTACGCGCGGCAGATCATGTCCTCCAGCAGATGGAAAGAGAATCTCCACTTTTACTACGATACAAAAGCTGCGCCGACGCCTGGGACTTTCTGCCGCCTGTAGGACTGTAGGCCATCATCACCATTACGCATCTGCATCATCACCTCAGCGGTGGGTTTTTTCCGCTCTAATCTTTGAGCTGAGGATGAAAGGAGACCTAAATGAACCCGTTACAATTGTAATAAACCCTGGGGTCCGCTAAAATACAAAACTGAAGAGAGCCATTGGAGACTCACCCGGCATAGAGGGATCTAGACTGGCTGAGGCTGAACACCGCAAGGGTCCATCGGAAACGGTCAACTTCCGGCCCTAAGGGCGGTCGGAAATAAAATGAATATTTATAATACAACAGAGTGAATATTTAAGAACAGTGTTCATCAGCGAACAATATTTAGAAAAAGAAATAATATAATAAGAATATAATGAGATAAATAATAATATAATCATAATAAGTAATAAGAATAATAATCTATAATAAGAATAATAACGTAATCTATAATAGAAGATAATAATAATATAATAATATAATAATAATAAAGAATAATAATAAGAGTAATAA
>JACATO010001939.1:0-30143 GCA_018389105.1 Nautilus pompilius
CCGGGAAAACGTTTACAGTTATTCACGAATTTCTTCTTCTTGTATAAGAAGTTGGACCTCACAGGAGCTGGCAGCGAAATTCGAGCAGCCGAGGATCGTTTGGTGTCTAACGACAATTTTTCCTTCTTGCCAAAACGTATCTTTTTTACCTGTCTTTGATGTTGCCGCTCTGTTTTGCCAGCTGTTCCAATGCAATAAACTCGCTGATGCTTTTCTCCGAGGTGCGCTGGGCAGGGGCTTTGTACCCTGTTGCCTGACGCTTCCCTTACGGTGAAACGCGTTTTGAATGCGCGACTGCGAAATTATGGGTATTTTTTCGTAGGCGCTCAACATCAGGAGCTATAAAAGGGGGTCTCTAAGCTCCAGTAAGTAGGTAGCCACGCCCTCGCTGTCTTCCCCATCTATCAAGGTTCTACACCCTGAAAGTTCGCGCAATCTGAACGAATGACTTAGGCTGCTTTAAAAAAAATAAAAACACAAACACACCAGAGCTAGAAAACGGCCGCTCTGCTGGTCGTAACACAAAAATCCAACCTAGGAACTCGACGGTTATCTTCTCTTTCTTTAACCCTAACCCGCCCAACCATCTCTACGGAATTCCGCGCCTGGCGCGTGCACAGAACACGTGGCCTGACTTCACGACGCTGGTAGCTGCTTACTTTCCATCCTTCCAAAAGTATTTTCACGGATGCTTCAGTTTTCTCATCGCGGCTCGACAAAGTGAAAGTAGAGTGGAATCGTTTTGATTTTACGATCATCATCATAATACTTCTTTCCCTGGTTTCTCCTCCCCTGCCCCCAAACAAACGGGGGGCAAAATCTCTCAGTTTCGTTATTGGCTGATATGAAGCGAAATTTCCGCCCGAGGGACAGCATCTCAACGAAAAAGAGACACGCGAGCTGATACTCGGCGATTTTCGAACTATGGGTCAAAACCTGACAACGAAAACATGGTGGGTTCCAGTCAGAAAACCACCCGAGAGACCCTCAGTCCGTAAATCGAATAATTTCACAAGTGTGTACACTACAGGCCAAAATTCTGGAAGCGAACGCCGATATGCCGACAACTATTTTAAAACAAAATAGTACAATCAATCTATTTCTCGCCATAGCAGTTATGTAAAATTCGATACATAAATGCAAATATATACACCATGTGTCTTATGAACCTTGACTCGAATATTTGCTTAAAATATAACACTCGCTTTGTTTCAATAACAAATTTGAATTCCGCGGGAGTCTGTCAACTGACGCTGCCAAACTCTCGGAGTTCTGCGATGGTGGAGGCCCTCTGATAACCATGCTATGTTATGTGGCATCATTTTCCTAGCGCTTCTGCCAACTCCACCCAATAAAGGTTCAGTTGGTGATAAATCAGGTGACGCTGCTGCCTTCCTCTGCTCTCCACATATCGTTTGCTTAATTTGGAAGAGTGCTTAGGGCCACTACCTTGTTGCAGAGTGAGCCATGCACTCATTAATCGACTGCCAGAAAGAATTGTATGTCTTTGCAAAACATTGTGGTGAAGCTCTTGTCACTCGTCCATTAATTATACAAAGACCCAGCTCCATGACGCCACGTTGGCCATCTCCTTCATGTTCAACGGTACGAGCAACACGATGTTTTTTGGCAAGCGTTCTGCGAAATGTCTGCGTACAAACATTAAACAGCGCAATATATGTCTTCTTCTTTAACCCTAACCCAATGGAGATTTTTGTGTTTTTATTGCTCCCATCCGTTTGGTGCCTTGGCATTGTGTAGTGAACCGAACGCCTATGTTAGAAATTCTAAGTTGACCGCAATCTCTAAATCTGTCCCTTTACAAAGTAAAAAATGTCGGATCTCATTTCAAAATCAATTTGTGTGTTTTTTTTGGCCACCCTAACAACAAAAAATCCAATAAATTTAGTCTTCCACAGCTGTAATTTCGCTGAGCTTTATAAACATCTCCTGTACAATTCATAAAGTTCTGTGATCCAATAAAAGCATTTCATCATGGATAAAAGTATGTTCTAGAACCTTCCAAACCGCTTTTCAGATATCAGTGTTCTGAAGCGAAAGGGGTGGTTATTTTGATGGAATAAAGGTTAAAGTGAATGTTTATTAGTCAAGTGCATTGTTTGCATCAACAAATTTAATCTTTCATTCACTATGTTATAGCGATAAATAATTTGGTTATACTATTCTGTTTTAAATAACTGTTTCATATTTGCGATAGCCTCCAAGCTTTTTGGCGGTAGTGTACATATATACTTTCACACAAAAAAAAATTATGCAACGAGAGTTTTAAAGTCTCCCTGTATGGTTCGTGCAGACGAGTCTACGTTCTGGATCAAGAGAGTCTGCATAAGAAAGGAAGAATCCCAGACGTGACATTGCGAGTAGAAAGGTAATCTTGCAGTCATTTTCTACAGAACTGAGTGACCGTAGAAACCCAAGTGCAGATCGTCTCTCCCACTTAATCAGCGTATATCCTGCACACGCCATTTCCTATATAAACTGGCCACGTGCGTGGATCTAGGCGGCATCTGACATCAGATGGAACGGCTTACGCCACCCGCATAGTTCGAAAGAGACGACGCAAACTATCATTACTACTCAATACGATATTCATCGCGGTGTTGCTACCTCTGCCAGAGAAGAAACCATTTTTTAAACAGTAAAATCTCTCTAAAATGACTTACAAAAAACAACCAATCCAGAATTTCGGCACAAACAGTTTGCAACATGCTATCGGTGTGCGGTCCAGAATATCACCTTTGCTCATCTTTCGCAGCATCATCGACAGCTACGTGTGCAGGGAGTGAAACGACATCGGAACTGGAGGGTGAACCATTGGCACCGTGTTCTTTTCTCCATCAAGTCTACATTCTCTCTGGAAGACACCAACAATAGACAATGTTAGGGTCCGGATATGACAAGCTGGGGAACGATTTGCTAACTGTGCCATTGATTTGGTTGCAGGAATCTGTTGTTATCGCCTGGCATTCAAGCTGGCCGAAGAACTGTTCTTGTCATAATCAGGAGGATGCAGTGTCAGATACAGGGATGAGATGATTATTCATGTAGTCGATCTTCTGGCCCAAGGTAAATTTCCAAACTTCATCTTTACGGATGACGGCGTCGATTCGCACTGCGCACTTGTTGTGAATGCTGCACTTCAGGTCCACGACACCACTGCCCGCACGATCTCCGGACTTGAATCCGACTGAATATGTTTGGGGCATCCTAGGGAGGCATGCTTGTCGTTGCCATGTCTTCTCACTGTCTCCTGATCTTCTGGCCCTGGTCAAAGAAGGCTCAACATTGCACTACAGCAGCTAGATTATCTGATTTATCCGATACCAATGTATACAACCTTTAATTGAGATCACTGGTGGTCACACACATTATTAAAGCCTTTCCTGCCAGGGTGAAAGATACATTTTGAACTGGTGCCATTGCCATTTTTTATTCATCCAACAGTTTAACGAAGCTTCCACTGACATCAAGGCTCCTTAAATGGAGAGTTTAAATCAATAGATAATCTCCTTTAACCGGAATACGTTTGTCTACCGTAGCTCTGTTTTCCTGACGGGTTTATGCCGTCTCAAGTGGCTGTCCGGTTGAGCGGTCTCTCTCGTTCCCTTAACCCTGTCCTCACTTCAATCAGAAGCTTCTTTCCCACCGAAGTCGGCGATATGCGGTCCATTTTTACGCACACGGGAGCACTTCGACTGGGATTCCACTTGGGGCGGTTCCTGCTAAACTTACGGACATAACACACCGCGCCTCCAGTTTGTTGGTTGGTGGACCGAGTCCTCATTTTGTTGAAAAATACGAGACCACGCATTGGCATCGTCAAGTTGAACTCCCTCCCTCATCCCGCTTTGACCAGAGTTCAGACGAGGTTAGTTACTAACATCAGCAAACAGGAAGTAGTTCTCGTAGATTAGTCAAAACGTTTTGGGGAAAAAAAACAACAAACAACAAAGGATACAATTCTGTCGACAGGCATTTAAGGGAAGATCTAACTGAGGCATTTGAGAGCCTGAGAGACGTTTCTGGAAGTGGACAGCCTATTATACAGGTTGTAGGGGTTAGAGTAAGACAGAAGCGAAGCCGGGTGCTTGGGTCGCTGAGATGCGAAACTAATTAGAAGTAGAAGCTGCCTTATCGAAAATGCTGAGCAGCTGACAAAGTGCACTTCTCCAAGCATAGGGCCTTGTGTGAGTGAGACAACTGTTCTCTATTCTACAAAAAAAAATTATATATATATATATATTACAGTACTTAACAAACTTGGCATTTGTTTCAGTCTCAAAGCTATTTTTCTTCTTTGCATCTTTACTTATTTAACGCCATTTTTATGAATTCTTTATATAAACAATAAGCAAAAAGAAAGACAACAAAAAAAAGGGTGATTTATTACATTTCGTTTACCGAACAGATTGTTCCCGCATGTGAAGCCTACAGGACAAGGCTGTGGAAAGAAATAAATATATCCAACTACTTTCAGGGGGAAATGATCACAATGCACGTCAGCGACACCACGGACAGGAATGTTTTGTTATGCCGTTCTGGCAAATTCCGGTTGGTCATGCGCATTAAGAAAAAACTTAGCGGACCGTAAAAAGAAAATAGAGATGCCGCACGAGATCAGAAGATAATTACTGGAATGAACGGGGCCGGATTGCGGGATTTTTACGACTTGGTTTAATATCGCTAATTAGGTGAGCATTATACCGGTGTACTGTTACCTCCGGGCGATATCGCGTCGGCGAGACTTCCCGGTAATAAGAAAGCCGACGTTCAACATTAATGATTGTGTACCTAGGTGCTGATTCCTTCTTCAGGCGGCCGAGAGGTGGCTACCGGCTTCCGCTCGGGACGAATTACTCGCGAACACCCAGCCCGGGTCTCGGTGAATCACACCCCACCACACCCGTAATATTATAGCTCGCTGTCGATATTACATACAGTTAAAAATTACGAAGTAAGCGTGAGGCACCCGTCTATAATGTAGATATTATACGTACACTGTTAATCCGCTCTATAATCTGCAGGAATGTCAAACTTTCTGTTAGCTGATTAAAAATTATTAATTAGTTCAGGAATGTGACGTTTTGCCGAGTTCTTTCCTCCAATATTTGGAAGAGAACCGGAGGTCCAATCGAGAGATCTTTTTGTTTAAGGTGATGATAAATTATATTTGTATCAGTCTATTTAAAAACAAACCAAACATTTTGTGTCTTAAAATAGTGAGAATCTCTGATAAATTTATTACGTTTTGAATTTTTCAAGAAGAAAAATTGCATTGACTTGGTTTGGAAATTTTCCACCACTTCATGATTAGAATACTTCTCTGCAAAAGTCATACGGCCTGAAGAAATATTTAAGTCTATTTTAAAACGTAAACACGAACCACGTATATAAAACTGAAATATAATAAATTATTAAATTCAAGAGATGCGATAAAAACGTTCGAGAGCAATTCTGACTTCTTCATTAGAGAGAAGGCTATTTGTTTGACCAATGGAATCATCTCGCGCCATTTCTATTAAACGAGGCTGGTTAGATACAGAAAACCGTTCTGAAGAAGGTATATGCTCCAGTCGAGAGAACATGGTTTAGGCTACGATATTTATCAGAAGCTTCCGTTATCGTAGAGTTTCTGGAAGCATGTGTCTTGTTTGTGTTGTGTTTTGCCGGAGATTTTAGAGAGAGAGAGAGATGAGATGATGTGATGATGATGATTAGAGAGAGAGAGATGAGTGAGAGAGAGACGAGAGAGAGAGAGAGAGAGAGAGAGAGAGCGAGAGAGAGAGAGAGAGAGAGCGAGAGAGAGAGAGAGAGAGAGAGAGAGAGAGAGAGAGAGAGAGAAACAAATGTAAATCTAGCTCTTGTCCACCCCTAGAAACAGATACATCGTTGGCCTGTCCGTGGAGTCTCATTTCGCATTCAGAGGCCAAATGGATTTCGTTAATTTTCTCTGACGACATCATCTTCAATTCAAAGTCTCAAGGCAGCAGTAGTTTAATTATCGCATCTCACAAAGGCAATAAAATCACACCAGGGTGCGATCTGCTTAAATCACCCAGAAAGCTATAGCCGAAAGAGAAAAGAAGCTTAACATAAGATATGATAAATATGAGTTTCCCCTAGACTAAGAAAGAGATTGTACCATCTTTCGGAACCTTTACCAGAGATCTGACCCTTAAAAAAATACTTGTAGAACTGCTGCTTTGGTAAATTAAAAAAAAAAATAGGTTGGTTGATTGTTTTCAGATGAAGTTATTAAGTAGCCTGAAACGTCACATCCGGTTCAATAAAGGGGTTTCCCCTCCCTAATAAACACAGACAAAAAAGAACGAGATACGGCTGCCATCAAAAGGATGACTTATCCTACAGGGTTTTTGAAAAGACGGTCTGTGTACGAGCCGGGCAGGGGGTTATTAGAGAAAAGCTATTAGCAGTTACTAAAGTTTAAGAGAGTTTCAAAGAACGACTGCGGGATTATAATTAGACGAGTTAAAGATGCCAAAACCTGAAGGAAGTAGGTAAAAATATTCGACTAGTTACACGGTGCAGATCAATTGAAACAAAGTTGATTATTTATTCGGAGAGTCGGACTCAAAAGATAGAATATAATTTAATTATATTCTGAGCAAGAAACGACGCATAATTTCCGAACAAAAGTAAACGAAGTAATTTATTTTTTAAAGATTTACATATTATATAAAAAAAAATCAGCTCAAACCAAATAGTTCTGATTTATTCCCGACCACACGAAGATGGGTGCTAATGTTTAACTCTGTAAGCTACCTGGGCTGAGTTTGCACACCTCTACTCCTCAGATCTTCAGATGCCCGAGGGGGGTGGGGCTGTGATACTCAGTACCTTCCTGGTTAACGTAATAACGTCACCAGTCCCACTCACGTGTAGATAAGCAGCCAGTTAATCCCCTCCAAAAGGGGACTTCTGCATTTATCGAAGTTTGCCTCTTAATATCTCTCCACAGGAACTGACCTCACCGCGGACGCTCCGCAAAGAATGCCGGGAAATATCGAGACCACGTGCGAATCGACTTCATTGGGTTAATGATAAAGCCGTGGGTTAGAACACGTTATCTTAAAAAAAAACACAAAACAACCCCAATGTAAATGAGTGATGCTGGCCAAAGTGTCGAGTTAATATTTCCCGACTTCTCTCTGGTGATGGACTACGTGCTGACGGGTGGAGACACGGCCTTTAGATTTCTGTTTGTGGTAGGAATCTATACAAACTGTTTTCACCAGGGGCCACAAATGGAAACGGGAAGGAAATACGAGTGTGAAGGGTCCAAACGAGACAAAAAGAAATAATACGATTAATTTTAACCAAACTTTCCGGCGTCAATACGAGGCAAGTGGGCTACTGGGTAGTTCCGAGCTAAACCAGGACGTTTGGTGTCAGGTCTGCGGTCTGTCTGAGGTTGGACACGAGGTAAGCCAGTAACCGTTCAGACATTCGCCCCCCCACCACCCTCGGGAGTGTGTAACATGGCGGAACCTCACACATCTACAGCTTAAAAGAGGCTTTTATTTCTCTGCTGAAACAACAGCTACTGGGGTTACAACTCGTCGCCGGAATACAAACAAACAGCTCGCCCACGGCCGGGCTGAGATGCGGATCTTGAAATTTCGTTAAAGATACTTTTTTTTTATTCGTAAAGGTTAATTGTAGGTTCTGTCAGCGGATGTAATTAGTTCTGACGAAGGTTCAGCGATCTGGGCGGCTCTCTTTCGTACATCACAACAGAACTGGCTGCTTGCACCCGCCTCTGCTCCTTGTTGGAGTAATCTTTCTTCTTCTAGTTCTGCATCAGTGGCTGCCGTAGCCTCTCTTCCAAGGCAACGTGCGCATGCTCTCCGTGCTACTGATGGCTGGCTCGGCTGAAAACTTTCAACCACCGAGTGTCATTTTTCTGTTTTCTTAGTCTCGCAGAAAATTTCTTTACATGCCGGAACTCAAACGAGGTGGACCTGCTCTTTACAACCCTGGTCGGATAGCTTAGATTCGCGGCTCTCCGCTAGAGGGCGCCATCAGAGGCCCGGCACTTCCCGCTTCCCACCTGACCGGTTAGAGGAGAAGAAACCACGGTCAGAAGGCGCGTACACCAGACCGAGTCGACTTCAACCGGAACAGATTTCTCCAACCCTGGCAGTCCAGGGGCCTAACAGCCAGTGAACAACCGGCCGCTTACCGGCTGGTTTCGCGGTCCCCTAAATACCCCCAACAAAGTCACGTGATTTTTTTGGGGGGGTTAATGAGGCTCCGTTAAACCGGAAACAAAAAAAAAGGTAGGGTGGTGGTGGCGGCGGCGGGAAGGGGGAGGGGAGGACATCTTTTGTGCTGAGATATTCGCGGATCACGACGAGAAATGTCTGAAATAGGGTTTCGAGCTGAGCGGGAGGAGATTTATCCTTTCTGTGACGTCATCTGCGATTAAATCAGCTTCCCTCGAGACGCTCGTATCCCCCGGCAGCGATCGGATTTCCTGCTAACAGACGCTTTGGAAAGGCATATTTCAAGCCACTGTTAAGGGAGCCCACATCTGACGCTTCGTGTCAGCCCGAGAAATGACTGTGAGGCGGGGGGGGGGATGTGAACCGAAAACATAAAGAGTTATCTCCCATATTAAATTACGAGAAAGAGAGAAAAATCTTGATCAAAGGGAGACAAATCTGATGTTGTTCTCTTTTCACAAGATCGTGTTCCGTGGTCCCGCGAGAGTAATGGATGATGTAGAATATTATAAGGAAAATGCTTTTAGACTGGTTTGCCGCCTGTTCTCCTAGTCCTTATATACAATGATCGAAACACTAATAAACAAACGTAACAAACCTGGACTATTATGTATGATGCTGGGGGAGGTCACATGACTTACTCGACCTCTAAAAGTTGGGCTGCAGCGGCTAAAATCACGGAAACCGCTGGAAGCAACAGAATCGAACGTAAAAAAACAAAACAAACATCACTTTAAAATAAAATATCTAAATATAATGGTAAAAATGTTTTCAGCTTTAATCCTCGAAATTAGATCATAAATAAATCAATCAACTGTCAAATTACGATAGAAGGGAAGTAAACCCATTATGATATTATTTATAGACACCGTAAATTACCAACTGAAAGTAAAATAGAAATGTAAATATCATGTTATCTTGAATTATTGCTCGATATTACTGCTTAAACGATCGTGGTAATTTTAAAGAAACATTTAAAGTTGATATCGATGAAAATGAAGTAAAAATGTATATCTTTTCGTATAATAAATGTAATACATGGATACAATTTACACGATAATTGCTTAATTTACCTGAGCGCACTTCGTTTGTTTTTGATTTTTTTCATCAAGAAAAGGAAACAAAACATCAGATAAATATTAAAAAACTTCTTTACATACGAAAGGGATCTACCTTTACCGATAAGTTGTTTCCATGCCAACAAACATACTTTATAGTGCAGTTGTCTCCCTTAGATGATATTTCTCTGTGTGTTCATGAGTGATTGAATCGTACACGAATAAAATCCGAAATAACTGACAGGATACCGGTGAATTTCCAATAGTTTGTCGACAGTAAGTGGCTATACAATACAGCGAAAGGAAAAGGTTAGCATCACTTTATTGCTTGGTGCTAACTGAACTGAAAAAGAATCCATGTTCCTCCTTCAGGGGTCAGTCTGTCTCGCTGTGCAGAATTAGACCCTTTTATGTCTGGATTTTACTAGTGGCTCAGCTAACTACGAACCTCTTCTGTTTAGTGCACTGATGATAATGACGACATTGCGCTTCAAAATCTAGGTTTGTTGGTCAACTGAAAGTGATAAAATTGCTCGAACTGCCCCTACACGTTCAGTGATTAGATGGGACTGGAGACCCTCAAACTAAAATAGTAGTGCCACGTGTCCCGGATGCCACAACACGAGCCGGATGATTCGATATTCAGAGTCTTTTCCGTCGAATCGCGAATGATTCCTTCAGGCTTCCGGTTTCTCTTCACATTTGAAAATGAAGAGTTCTAGTGAGGTTTCTTGTCGCGCAAGGACGGCTCTGCGAGGTAACAACTGGTCACGAACCTATGACAGAAACTCTGAAACAAGATTTTTCCACTAAAGCTAAGCCATCAGTACAGAGTATAGATATTTGTCGCTAATTTTAAAAATATTTTTGTCACTTTTACATTTCATCAACAACAAAAACAAATCTAACAATCTTTAAAAAATGGATTTCTTCTCGTTCCATCATAGAGAAAATCTGTTAAAATCGCTGAAAATAGGAAGCTGAAATGTTAGAAGAAAATGCTGTGGTTCCAAAATCCTGCAGAATTTTGAAGTTTCCTTTTCTTGTTTTAGAAGATAAAAATTCACATTAATATTGTGAATTGAGCCGACAATTTTTTAAGGGCAAAACGTTTTGTAAAGTTTTGTTTGCAATCGACTTCTAGCAGCAGGTGAGATCCGTTAAAACCAGTTATCGACCAGTTGTCTCACGAACTCTCGGAGATTGGCTCACGGACACGGCCAGTTTGGTCTAGACAAGACGAAAACCAGATTAATCCGGTTAAGACGTGTTTTAACATTGCTGCATCGCACTATTAAATGGAAACAAAAAAACCCTGATATTATTTTAAGATAAGAACTTCCAACTAACAAATATGGCAACAATTTGATTCAACACGAATGTTTATGAGTCCCTAGCCTTGAAAAAATATACCTTTAACTGTATAATTTATCGTGTTTACCGTATTAATAAAATCTTCTTTTATTGTATATCGGGTCTGACACCAGGACTGCGCACCTGGTCCAAGTCCAAGTGATTTTTGATCTTCATGAATGTCCATCATGACCATAAACTAGGAAAAACCAGAAAGGAATACAGGGTTGAAAAAAAATTTGCAACTTTTAAACTGGTTTGAAGAACTGGTCTCGAGTCCAACAGACTCAGAACACAACAGGAAACGCTATTCCAAAACCTTGGGGCCAAGTCAACATGTGCAACTCAATGGTTCCATTATAAGGGGAGACAATCTGTATGCTAAAACTGTGACAAGCATATTTTTATATTGCTCTTTTGGAAAAAAGATGAAATATTCCAAATATTTTTAATAAAAATTTTAATAAATTACTGTCTCATCGTTAATCACGTTCAAAACGAATTATAATTGATATTTTAAGCTGTGCACAAATAATCTCTAATGACGCTCTGTGAGCCGAGAGTCAAAACTAATGAACTATGAAATAAGGGAAAATTTGTCGCTATTTTTTTTTTTCTATGAAGAAAAATTCTAAAACAAAAAAATCGGAATTCGAGTTGATAGAGAGTGAGGAGAATGGCGAGCGTGTTTTTATTATTATTATTATTATTATTATTATTATTATTATTATTATATTATTATTATATACAGCTGTATTTTGCATTTAAAAAATATAAAGACATACAGGCGCGCTTGTCCCCGGGGAGCAGGGTCAGCAGTACCACCGAGTGGCGAAGTCCTTCAAATCCTAAACTTACATTCCACAACGAGCGTCGCGACCTGTGACGACTCGTACCGACCTGGGTACAGCAGACCACCACCCCATCCCCGGCTGGGGCGGGGTCCCCGTAGAAGTCCCATCTATCATCTGATACAAATTGAAGTTGAAAATCCAAGTAATTCGCGCGGGCGAAAATCCCAAATGTAATTCGCAGAATCCTCGCTGGTATATTAGCCTAAAACACGTTTCTTTATTAGTTAACCTTTATTAACAAAAAAATAAACCAGTGCCCCAGGGTACAGAGTTTCCAGCGACAGACCGTAGCTACAGAAATCGCAAAGTAAATCAACCGCGTTGGAATACAACATTTAATCCAGGGGAAATAACAATTTAACATATTTACATATTTATCTCCCTTTAATTATATATAACTTACTTTATTTACCTAAATTAACTCACTAATTTAACTACTTTTTAAATTTAAAATTGAATTGATTATGACAGTTGATATGCAAAAAAATTTGCATTTTGATGCGTTGCCTTTTCTCTTTTCTACGTGCGTCCTATATATCCTTATACATCAGTATAACGTCTATTAGTTTCTGTCGTACAAAATTAATTATCTCCCTTATTTTTTGAACGCCTCTGAGGGACATGAAAATCCGACCAGACTTCACCCCCTCCACCTCCCCGATTCGTGTGGCTTCGTGGAATTTACTTTTTGGATAAGCGATTTAATGGAACCGAAACCGGCCATTGGGAATGTCAGTGGCTTTCTGGTCGCCAGCGCGGCCTGTCTGCGATTCTAGCACGGCAGGGGTAGGTGGGAGTAAAGCTGAGCACACCACGGACTTCTAAGGGGCTGCGTCGTAACAAACTCTCAGTTCTTCTGGGGAGAGGGCAGGTAATTAGTTACGAATAGTATATTTTTGGTGTGGAAGGATATCACGGATATTGGACAGTTACCAACCGTTAGAAAAAACGTAGTTTACGTCCAGTCGGGTACATTCTCCAGAGAGGTCTGTCTTCCGCCCTACACCGCGACCGTCGTAATTTTGTTGCATAATTCTGAGCAAGCACTGTACGCAATAATTACCAGCAGTCAGTTTGCGGTATTGGAAATGTGCTATTGACAGGATGCACACAGCTGGTCGGGGAAGTTTCCATCGTGTCAGTAGTACATGAACAGACTAATGGTCCTATCTATGAGCCGACTTGGCTCGGTCACTACTAATACGGTAATGGGGGATGTCTGCTAAGCCTCTACCGTCTGCCGCGTTCCAGATGTTTGTACAGATCGGATCAGCTTCTGACCGAGAAAGCATCAGAACTCCGTTTCTGTACCTTTACCCGTCTCGATTTCTAATCTCTTTCGTATATTTTAGAACAAAGTGTTGCAGTAATTCACTGATAGTGAAGTCGCCCAGCATTATTCTGCCTCTAGGACGAAGTTATAATTACGCAAACATTAGTCGCCATAGTTCGTTTATTAAAAACATTCAGCCGCTTCTCTGAAGACAGGTACTGAATCTGATATCCGGCTTTAACGAGGAAAATAAAGACATCTTACACGAGGAAGCACTGGATGACATTAGGGGAATTAAAGATGTTATTCTGAGCGATCAGTATTGAAAAAATAATAGTGGCCATAGCCGTACGTATTGAAATGTAAATTACCTGGGAGACCTAGCAGACAAATTTTAGAAAGTCAGGTAACAGGTAGACGAGTTTCATTTTGTTTTTCCAAGATCTTAGGTTCATGAATTAAATTCACAGGTTATTAGAGCAGATCGATGTTCACTTCTGTCAGTAAGCATGAGAATACATGAGAGTCTGCCTGGCAACAGAAGATCAATAATAATAATAATATAATAATAATAATAATAATAATAATAATATAATATAATAATAATAATATAATAATAATACACTGACAGATAATATGAAGTAGGCCTTCTTATAATTACATTTAAAATTACTAGACAGAACGCCAGGGAGACCTTGAGGTCTGCCAACATACAATCGATCGGATTACATCCACTGATGCGACATAAAGTAGAAAACAACTTCAGCATCTTTATCTTCCTTTGAGCGACTTCCAAAATTACATTTTTTCAAAATGTACGACTGTTTACGAACTTTTTAATTAAAACTTTAGCCACTTGGGGGGTTGTTGTTTTTTTTTTAAAGTCCGGCAGTGTGTGCCGTTTTAAAACCATTGGCGACGAGGGGGATGGATTACCGATGTGTCAGAGCTACGCAGATGCAAGCCTTTCACAGCTGAGGTAAAGGCCGCCATAGGGAGGAGACTCCGATCATGAGGAAAATGGTGACTGGCGGACGGAGCGAGGCGACTGCCCGCCCAATGGGGTTCTTGTCATAGAAGCCAGCGCCGCCATCAGTTCATCTCCCTTTCTTCAGCGATCCTGGCAAAATCGCTCAGGACTTCCATGGTTTTTACCGAAGACTCTGATCAGTATAACTATAGTGTAATAGAAACTTATTAAGTAATTTCAACATTTAGCAAATAATATTCATTAATAGTTGATGATTTTTATGCACTGGCAACTAAATGGCTGGACGTGTGTAGTCAAGCAGATTGGTTATAGTTAATACTCGGTGCTACGTGCAGACTACGGTGAATATGGTAAAACACCAGTAATAATTAACTATTATATAAGTAATACTGGCCGATACATGCAGACTACGGTAAGTATGGTAAAACACCAGTAATAATTAACTATTATATAACTAATACTGGCCGACACGTGCAGACTACGGTGAATATGGTAAAACACCAGTAATAATTAACTATTATATAACTAATACTGGCCGACACGTGCAGACTACGGTGAATATGGTAAAACACCAGTAATAATTAACTATTATATAACTAATACTGGCCGATACGTGCAAACTACGGTGAATATGGTAAAACACCAGTAATAATGAACTATTATATAACTAATACTGGCCGATACGTGCAGACTACGGTATATATGGTAAAACACCAGTAATAATTAACTATTATATAACTAATACTGGCCGATACGTGCAAACTACGGTGAATATGGTAAAACACCAGTAATAATGAACTATTATATAACTAATACTGGCCGATACGTGCAGACTACGGTATATATGGTAAAACACCAGTAATAATTAACTATTATATAACTAATACTGGCCGATAAGTGCAGACTACGGTGAATATGGTAAAACACCAGTAATAATTAACTATTATATAACTAATACTGGCCGACACGTGCAGACTACGGTAAGTATGGTAAAACACCAGTAATAATTAACTATTATATAACTAATACTGGCCGACACGTGCAGACTACGGTGAATATGGTAAAACACCAGTAATAATGAACTATTATATAACTAATACTGGCCGACACGTGCAGACTACGGTGAATATGGTAAAAGACCAGTAATAATTAACTATTATATAACTAATACTGGCCGATACATGCAGACTACGGTGAATATGGTAAAACACCAGTAATAATTAACTATTATATAACTAATACTGGCCGACACGTGCAGACTACGGTGAATATGGTAAAACACCAGTAATAATTAACTATTATATAACTAATACTGGCCGATACGTGCAAACTACGGTGAATATGGTAAAAACACCAGTAATAATGAACTATTATATAACTAATACTGGCCGATACGTGTGCAGACTACGGTATATATGGTAAACACCAGTAATAATTAACTATTATATAACTAATACTGGCCGATACGTGCAAACTACGGTGAATATGGTAAAACACCAGTAATAATGAACTATTATATAACTAATACTGGCCGATACGTGCAGACTACGGTATATATGGTAAAACACCAGTAATAATTAACTATTATATAACTAATACTGGCCGATAAGTGCAGACTACGGTGAATATGGTAAAACACCACAACCAGTAATATTAACTATTATATAACTAATACTGGCCGACACGTGCAGACTACGGTAAGTATGGTAAAACACCAGTAATAATTAACTATTATAACTAATACTGGCCGACACGTGCAGACTACGGTGAATATGGTAAAACACCAGTAATAATGAACTATTATATAACTAATACTGGCCGACACGTGCAGACTACGGTGAATATGGTAAAAGACCAGTAATAATTAACTATTATATAACTAATACTGGCCGATACATGCAGACTACGGTGAATATGGTAAAACACCAGTAATAATTAACTATTATATAACTAATACTGGCCGATACGTGCAGACTACGGTGAATATGGTAAAACACCAGTAATAATTTACTATTTTATAACTAATACTGGCCGATATGTGCAGACTACAGTATATATATGGTAAAAACTAGTAATAATTAACTATTACAAACCCTAATGCTTCAGATATGTCGTTTTTACGATTACGAGCAGCCATTTTTTTATTGCAACGGCAGTTAATTTTTTAAAAAGATGATAAATAAACATTATTTAACAGCTGGATATCTAACCCTAGTTTGCTTATGAATTTTAGTAAAACAACCATTCTCAAATAGCACACATTAGGATTTCCGTTATAAATTTCCTGACGCTTCGACACGACACCTACCTCGTGTTCCGTCCCATCGGCTCATCGCGACACCCCTGGGGCTCGAGCTGACACAGTTACGGCTCACACCGAACGAAAGGGAGACCATCGCGCCCCCTTATAGTCATGAGATAAGACGGGGGGTCGGTCGGTATCCGTAGGAATGCGCGAGAATAGCGTTGATTCCTGCATTCTTTGACGAGGCCAGCCGTTCTATCAGAACAATGTCAGGTGAGCAGCCTGGCTCTTTCAGATGAATAACTGTTGCTTAAAACCCTAACCCTGCCGCGCGCACAGAGCTGTCAACCCCCCCATTCTGGCGCGGCTCGGTGACCAGACAAACCGAGCGGACGGGCGCTTACCTCAGAGCTAATCCGTAAGGGCCGCGAGAGAACCGTAGTCTCTCCATCACGTGATGACGTCGTGTCTTTACATAATCGCATTAAATAGTCGTATGGTGTACTTTTGAAACAAGGTCTCGGACTTTGCGCGAATACCTCCACCCTCATCCTTCCACCAGGAGTAGTTTTTGATTGGCCACAGTTGAAAGTATCACCATCGGTACAGATGCGAGTAACCGGAGAGACGACATTGGCATTTGAAAGAGCTTCTGGTGCAGTCTATCAATTGGGCAGTGCGACGGAAAATACGGAAAAGCTTTGTCGCGTGGGGTGAGTTACCTCTTGTCATGGGTCAGTGGATATGATATGTGTGACTCCAGCCGAGTACTCGGCAGGTAGATAGATCCCTTCGGGTCTAGTATTAAAATATAGTTTATTTCAGACATTGAAAGTTTCTTCAGTCACATCTTGAATATGCATACACGTGGGGTGCTTCTTTAAGAAATGGCATTAAGATTCAGGAAAGGTTTGAAAATACTTCTGAAGAATCTCCTCGGAATTTACAACAAAATAACTGCCGGATTTAGTACGTAGGGGTTGAGAAGAAATCTATTAAAAACGTTAAGACCGTTTTGAGTTTACCGCATGTCGAGACATTTTCCAGTTAGAATATTAAGAGATTATAAATGGACTTCACCGTCAGCGAGGCTTGATATTGGAAATGAGAGAGATCAGGAGAGAGAGAGAGAGAGAGAGAGAGATGACGTCAGTACAGAGAGAGGAGAGAGAGAGAGAGAGAGAGAGAGAGAGAGGAGTCGTTTTCTACTGTCACTAAATCTCCTTAAACGTAGTAATATAGAGAAAATAAATTAGTAAATGAGTAAATTAGGCGAACCGATTCTTAGAAAGCAGACCAGTAGGTTTATCGCTAAAATCCGACTTTCTGAGAAGAATCGCGGCAGGGAGGTAGCCGGGCGACGTCTAGTCGCCTTAACTCTCTCGGATGCTGCTACACCGATGACTCCGTATCAATTAAGCACTCAAAACCGATGTTGGGAGTGCGAACCATAAAAAGTTTTCTGCGAATTTGTCTTGTTGTTTATACATTAAAAGCGAATTAATTATTTAAAACTCCATGGCTTGCAGCTGCTCTGTTCAGGTCAGGAAAAAAGATGGAACAAATCCGAACAAGATAAGACGCTTCTGAAGACCTCGAGGTTCCCAGTTCTGACAGACGAAGTGCTCACACGGCTCTCCGCTTTGGCGAGTCGGGGTCAGCTTCTGGTGGCTCTTCTCGTCGTCACCCCGCGCACGGCTGTCTTCGACCTGTCCCCGGATAAAAGAAACAATTTGGGCAGAGAGGAAATCTTGAATGGGTTCTTTTCGATAAACAAATCTCAAGCATTTTTTTATTGTAGAAATTACATAATGTGTTTACATGCACAATATAGTAGTAGTTTGGACTTCTGTAGCAAACATCTCTTTGGATAAATTACATTACTTCCAATATTTGTTTAGTTTTTGGTTAAGAAAGGAAAATGTTTTTGTTTTTTTATTATAAGTATACGTACTACGACATGATAAAGATAACGGACAGCTAAATAAATATCTAACACACAAGGAATCACACGACTCTCATATTTACACCGGTAAGAGCTCAGGGCTGGACAGTCCGTTCGTATAGATGCTGTTACGGAAGAGGTTTTGTTGTATATTTGAATACTGAAGTCGCTTAATCTCTGATCGCTCTCCACACCATGATGCTGGCCGCCAGCTATAATGTACGTCGCACGTGCGTGACGCGGATGATAACCGGTTTGTGGTAGGCGTCGTTACTGGTGTTAAATATCTATCAGCGTTATCAGCCAGAGTAAGCAGACAGCCCGGGTACACACACACACACACACACCGGTGGCTGGCTGTGCTATACTGTACACTATCTGTGTGCTGCGGGCGGGTAGTTAGTTGTTAAGGTGTGTGAAATAATTCCAACTTTTGCGGGATGCCTAGCCCCGCGCCACCGCAGGATTACCCATCATGCATCATCACCTTGGTCCACCCCCCAACTCTCTTTTACCACTCTCACTGTTGCTGCCATTGCCACCATCACCAGCATTCGTCATGGCCATTACTACCGACCAACAGTGGCGACAGGTGCGCTGCTTAGCTCTCACACGGTCTGTAAACAGTCAACATGAGACAGTTGGTAAATGGCTAAAGGAGCTTGGAGTGGGGAAGCTGGAGCAACACGAGTATGTGCTGGATACACAGAACTGCGGTGGTGATTCCAAATGATCGATTGTTTTCTGGATAATCGATCACATAAAGGGACCATACATAGTCTGCTCGTTAACCGGGCCTCCGGATAAAGGATGTCTCGCTGTAATGGGAAAAGGTTCATACATCCGAGAAAACCAAAATAGGTGAAGGTGTCGATGTGCGCTATTCCGGATTCTGTCAACAGTAAAACCACAGAAGTGCTTTGCTATTATAATGTATAATTAGTGAATTAAAAAAAAAAAACACAAACATTATGGACAAGCAAAATATGACTTGATCAGCTGTTTTTGCCCGTTTAGAACGTCTCACCATGAATGAACTGCGCCACAAGGATGTGCCACACCCAAGACAGCCCGTCCTACCATCTCACGAGCGGCATCACGTGGGTCAGAGATCTCTGCTTCATGGTCGTGCAAGCTCCCCAATTTAATTTCTATCGAACTTTTCCTGCAAAAAAAATGAACACCGTCAGTCAGGGTTAGGCTCTCCTGGATTTTAAACTATCAGCATACTTCTGTCTCTTCTGATAGGTGTCTTTAGCTGTGATGAAAACAGACATCTGATAAAAATATTTGTTTTGTGTCTGGCGAGTTAAGACCGATTTCAAAAACGACCCCAACAAGTGACGTGTTGCGGTTAAAATTCCAAATGAGACTTAGATTAAAAACGGAATGGTTTCATTGTCTATCTTCCTAATAAGAGCACCGCTTCACTTCACCCTTAGATAAGTGGTACGAAGAGCTGATGCGCCACTCTCCTGTCGAGTCTTTCTTAGTGCAGATTGCGCGAGCCCGTGCCCCTTATCCGGTGCGCTCTGGGAACCAGGCGCCGTCGCACTCCAACAACAGAAGATGGAGATGTATGCAAAGCCATCGGCGATTAAAAACAGCGCGATGTGGTATCTTCGACCCATTTCAGAATCGAGGCTTCAGAGATGGTGAGGCGGTAGGGTGAACAACTAGATGGCGTTTTTACGGAAGTGAACCTCACTCCTTATTCGCCTCTTTCTTGGCGCATTTGTTAAACTCTCTAAACTCACTTAGCAGAAGTTTGTGGAAGTTCAATATTCTTGCATTCGACAGACCGCAAATAAGCAGAGAGGTTGGGCGTCAGGGGGAAGAAGATGAATTAAAATGCAAAACCAAAAAATAGTCTTTTGAAAGCGATTCTTTGAATTTAGCATCTATAAAAACAAAGAAACGTTTAGAAAGAAAGGAGCTTACTACATGAAGCGTAATGTTTGTAATGCAGCGCGGAAAACTTGAAGTAATTGCTGGGAAGAAATACAGTTTATGGCCCACCGACGACAAACATCTCAACAAATACCGATCGGTTACCATAGTGACCTGGAGCAGTATCGTATATTGTGCAACTGATGGAATCTTCCACGGTTAGCCGTCCAGAATCAATTTCCCATTTATCTACAGTAAATGATGCCAATTGAAAATCATCTTTTCCCGAGTGAGGAGAATAAATCGAAATAGTTAGTAATATTTCAGCATTGATTGATTATTCAAAAAAAATCTTTCGGTGTATGTACGAGTATTGAAAAGACCGCATCAATTAGAAAAAGAAACTTTATTAGAAAGATCGACGATGCAGGGAGAACCGGTTGTTGAGATGTAATCCCATGTTGAGGAAAAACAGTTTACAAAAAGGGGTAATTTTAATGTTTTTTTACTACTACTACTATTATTATTATACCGTTGAACACACACGTTCAAAATTCAGAGGACCAGTGCATGAGAAGATTTTAGAAAAGCAGAGTTGTTACATTAGCTTAATTCAGCAGCTAAGGTCTATGGCGGATGTTGACTGACGTTTTATTTGGAGAATGCCGGGTTTGCCCAGGCTTTCCCTTCACATCAGCAGCTGAACTAATTGGCTCAGTTAGTTCTACCAAGCTGGAATCGCTGAACTAACCGGCTACTTCTTGCTAAACCGTACTCTCATTAAAACGATGGCTTGGATGTATTTATAATTAAATACAATTGCATTTCTTCAATGGTTGAGGATAATTCTAACAACTGAGGAGATTTGCAGGATTTATGCCTAAAATCTTTCTGTTTTATTTTATTCAAAGAGTTTAAGGGTTTTTTTAACTTATGTTTCGTTTTCGAATTAACAGAACTCATCCTTGAACCTGAAATCGTTTAGAGATGCAACACGCAGTCGTCTTTGAGAGTCCCCGATCTTCTCCTGATAATTTGCTAAAATCGCAAAGACGACCGACCGTAACAGGCAGAAGCTCAAGACTAGTGGAAGCCACCAGCTGTAGTTTCGCGTGGCCCCGTCGGCAGCAGCAGTAGCTTCCGGAAAGTACAAGAAAAACCGCTAAAAGTCTTTAGGAAACAATGAGCCAAGATCACCGATTATTGCTGTAGTAAACCTGGTACGAGCTGCAAAGAACTGAGTATGCTTAAGTTGTACGTTTGTATGTTCGTGAGTGTGAGTGTGAGTATGGCTGTGAGTGTGAGTATGTGTTTGAATGCGTGTATCTTTCGGGTGCCTGAAAATCATCGCGAAGCAAATTCGTTGCTAAAACCGCTCTTCACAGGGACGATAAATAGACGTAGGAGGCTGTGAATCTCTGCGGAAAGTGTGGAAGCCGAGCTGTCTAAAAGAACAAGTCGCTGGTATAACGTGATTTCGTGCCGACAAACAAAAAGAAAGCTGTCTGTGTTTCAGTTTCTTTGTTGCTTCATCATGATGTGTAATCAAGCGGCAGCGCCACGCAATACCACAGACCTCTGTCTGCTCTGCGACCTATAGGAAAAAAAAACCCATCCATCCAACTGTTCAAAAAGAAGCCGGTTCCAAAATCCCGGGGTTTGGTGTAACGAACTTTCTTTGATTTCACCTCTTGAGGAAAATCCAGACCGATTCCGACGGACACGCGCGGACCCGTTGAAGCCGAGCGGTTTTGGCTGGGTTAACATTCGATCGCAGGCTGTCTCACTGATGCGTTACTAATGAAACCAAGACGGCAGTTTCCGCCATTAAAAGCGTTTTAACTGGAAATGAATTCCTCTTCTTCTTCTTCCCGAGCTCTGCCGCGAGTTCAATCAGCGAGCGATATTTTCTCGGTCAGGGTTTTATCGGGAATCCAGACACAACGCATTCGAAACTCTGGGCGCACGAGACGCGGAAACACCAAGGCGTTGACAAGACGGAAGGACTGACCGACCCTGATCTACTTTAGAAAATAACATTCTCTGCATTTAGCGATTTTTATAAACGAAAGCAACAGATTTAGCAGTCGACAGACACATAAACTCTTTGCTGTGTTTCATTCTCAAGTAGCGAATAAAAAGCAAATGTTTTATCGGTGATATCTTCAAGTTTAAAGGTCTTTTGGAAGAGAGATCGCGCGAAATATCAGCTCCAAACAATTCTACGTTTTTATCATCAACGACTTATGCTTAAAAATACATTCCAATAGAACTAACGCTGCCTCAGAGCAGCTCCGCTCCCGCCAACATCTCGAGAAATGGTCCCTTTCTTCACCTACGTGTCCACGTGAATAGCTAAATGGACTTTTCTTTGTCGCTTAAGGGCTCATAAAAAATAAGGACTCGCATATATATATAAAAAATGTGCTCTTCTAAAGTGTATTTACAAAACGTAGCTATACAAGTAGAGAAACAAAAACACAACGTTCTTAATAAAGTAACAGTTAGAGCCTGTAGCCATCCACTTCTCGTTTACACGTCTCCTCTCTTCACAAATCCGAATGCAGTTTTTCCTTGTGCGGTGAAAAGTGGTTACAGGAGAAAATATAATTGAGTTACAAATTGATTTCCTCATATTTTTAGGAAAATGTTCTGCGAAGTTCAGCACCAGACGCAGATGGAAACAATAGATGTGTGGTGGCTTTTAAAATGATGCTTTTAATGCTGAATTAAGTCACATATAATAAGGTTCTGTCTAATTCTTTACCTCTCAAAAAAAGAATTTAAAATGTTGGTCAACGTTGGTAAGGGCGATAGAAATAAACCTCCATTTAAATGATGAATCTAAATCAGACGTTGAGATCGACGAGATGGAATCAATGCCTCCAACTCACACGGAATTCAAGACTGAAACGTTCAGCTCATTCTTCAGCTTCTTTGGATCGAGCGAAGTTTGACAGAGTCAGTGCCGCGCCACCACGAAGCACAAAGTTCCGGCTGCAGGTGCCAGCCGCTTAATTTAAAACATCTAGAAGTAGCGATAAAACCCAAGTTTTCTCGCTCGAAATTAATGCGAAATGTATCAAATCTAAAAAGAGTAGGCGGCTGGTGGCCCATAGCTCAGTCCCGTAGACTGCCATGGATGCGGGCCCGAGTTCGATGCCCGGTCGGCTCGGTTTGGGCAGAGCTCTTCTTGACATCGCTCTTGCAACCTAGCTGCCCGACAGGATAAGCAGCGCACTCTAGTTAATAGCCGCGTTACTAATCTCTCTCTCCTCTCTCCTCTCCCTCTCTCTCTCTCTCCTCTCACTCTCTCTTCTCTCTCTCCTCTCCTCTCCCCATCTCTCTCCTCTCCTCTCTCATTCATCTCCTCTCCTCCTCTCCTCTCGCTCTCCTCGCTCTCTCTCTCTCTCCCATTTCTCTCTCTCCCCATCTCTCTCGCTCTCTCTCTCTCCTCTCCTCTCTCTCCCCATCTCGCCTCTCTCTCTCTCCTCTCTCTCTCTCTCGCGCTCCTCCTCTTCTCTCGCTCCGCTCTCCTCTCGTCAGTCTCCTTCCTCGCCTCTCTCTCTATCCCTATCCTCTCCTCTCTCTCCTCATCTCTCTCTCCTCTCTCTCTCTCCTCATCCACTCTCCTCGCTCGGGGGTTTGTAGAGAGACTGATCTACGTGCGACTCAAAGAGCAATATAAAACTTTTAAAATATTGTTTAAAACTTTGGTAAAGAGATTAAGAAGCACGGTAATTACCTAGCCAGAGTAGCTGGACGGCTCGTCCTGCCTTCATGTGAGGATTCTGTCGTTTATCAGCTGCTGAAAATAACTTAAATACAGGTGAGCAGCAGCTAGTTTCTTCTTTAGACAAGAAATGGTCAGTGTCGCTAACGGAAGAGGGCGGGCAGGCAGTTCAGTTCCGGGGTGATGGAAGCCATAGTCTGAGTGCCAATAGCATTTGGCTGCACCCAACGGTAACGAGCAGCCCAGGTGTCGTAAGTCGTTAGTGGTTCCAGGTGACAAATCTTGTGATGTAAACGTTACCTTTACTGAGCATTGAAGGTGCCCCGACCTCGGTCTGGTGGGTGCTGAGTTTAGGCTTCGTGTCATCCCCAGCAAATTTCTTCTCCACAGGTTCACGGAAAATCCCTTCGTTCTTCAGATGCGGGAGGAACACACAGAGCGACGGCTGGCGAAGAAGAGCGAGATGAAACTGTTAGGGATCGAAGCCAAACCGAACCGGATTCGAACTCGGGCCCTCACCCCCTTAGCAATCTCCAGTACACACACGAGATTAGGGATTAACAGTAAATTAGTGCTTAGCTCGCCGTCCTACGGTCCGACCCCGAACCTTGACCGAGTCGAGGCTACCACCGCAGGGAATTCATAACAATGTAGCGAACAGGTGGAAACAGCCTCCTTCCTTCCTCTCCCGCAACATCTTGGTGGTAGGCCGTAAATAAGCCTGGCGTGAAAACTCCTATTCACATACCGTTATATTTGCTTATTAAAGTTTGATTTACGACGACAGGCAAACGTATCTTACGTGTAGGTTAAAAGTTTATGTATCTATCATCTCAGACAAAGAGATCGTTGGAAACAAATTGCTTACTTCAAAATGTTTCGAATGCGATTCCATTAACTGGTAGACAGCTAACATCCGATTTAGTAAACCATCCGTGACAGGGGCCGCTGAAAAGCTATGCAATGATTCATTTACATTCATCTTCCGATTATAATCCTTTTTAAAAAAACAATTCAGTGTTAATCGGATTCTCTAATATATCATAAAACGGCCCTAAAACCAGCAGCTCGGGTCGGTCGCATCTAGGAAATCAGAGTATTAACTCGGTGTACCATGTTCCCTTTAACTCTTTTATATCTAATGTTACGAGGTGTTTGGCGCTGAAAAATACAAAGACCTCTAACCTTATCCGAAACCATGAAAGTCTGGATTCTATGTTGCCGTAATTTACCGTTTCTTTTCCCATTCATCATTTGTTTTATCAACAATAAAAACAAATAATAGATCGGGTTCTGGGGGAGGGGACGATGGTGGGGCTGATGGCGTAAAAGGAACTTCCTTTTGTTAACGGAATATAGTTGTCTTGCGAGAAAACTTACCTTCATCAGCCAAATTTTGTCAAGTGGCTTAAATTCGACAAAAATCTATTAAGTGCTAAATAAACCTTTAAGTTTACCAAAGTTTAAAAGATAAGAATAACAACCTAAACGCGATTATTACTTTTCGTTTCAAGAACTTATTTTGAGTTAAAATTCCGAAAATGGAAGTTTAAAGAATATGAAATAGCTACAGACTGTAC
This sequence comes from Nautilus pompilius, assembly GCA_018389105.1. Taxonomy (NCBI): domain Eukaryota; kingdom Metazoa; phylum Mollusca; class Cephalopoda; order Nautilida; family Nautilidae; genus Nautilus; species Nautilus pompilius. Next base: position 25,190 of record JACATO010001939.1, read on the forward strand.
AATTTAAAAAAAAAAAAAAAAAATGGATACCGGAGACAGAATAGATTACAAATAGATCATCTCGCCCACGTAAAATAGAATTTCCTTGATTAATATCTGTTCAGAGTAGCGCCACCACCCGTCTAATCAGAAGCTGCCTGCAAAATAGATTTCGGTGATTAAAGCGCCGAACCTCATTAATTTCGAGTCTAAAGCTCATCAACTTTGCTATGTAAGACTATCTTTATCCCTCAAAGCATCGCTGGATATTTGACAGGATATTTTTGGCCAGTTTTAGGCTTAATTGCATCTTGATTGGATTTATGGTTATTCTTTAAAAACATTTTCTTTTTTTAGTCAAAAGGAAATGGTTGATTGCATGCTCTTTGATAATCGCGCGACCCGAAATACACTCGTTACCACTCGCATACACGAATGCCATCTATGCTAAGGCAGCTTCATCATATTTAGGAAAATGGCGGTAATGTAAAAAAGAAAAAAAAATGGTCTAAATATCCCGTATCCAGAATTATCCCGCTCATCGTTTTGACGTGGAAGAAGGTCCGTTCTACCCACTAAACTATTTCGACCTCCGACAATTTTAGCTCTGTTAAAACTCACCGATTGCTTTCTCCTGGGACCTTAGTTTGTTAGCTCGTACATGGGGCAAACGAGTTCCATACCTGGTCTGCAGATACTATGCTGCTTCCTTGATCTGTCGAAGCTTTCCAGTGAGGTTAATGGCCAAGGTTTTTGTTTCTGTCCACTCTGATCCGGGGTTCTTTCCCGAACAGACTGTTCTCCAAACACAGAGCTTTTCGTATTCCCTTTCTCTGTGTTCTTTTACTGTCTACTTGTTTCAGCCTCAAATACCTGGCCACACCTGTGTGACTGTACACCCTTGTTTGAAAGCTATTCCTTTTCTTTTCCATCAGGGCATCTAGAAAGAAGATCTTGTCCTTTCCTTTCCCAGCTCCATGCTGAATAGTAGTAGGTAGGTAGTAGTTTCTGTTAAGTTCCTCCTCTTGGTTACCGCGGCATCTACGAGGTGGCTGCTTCTTCTCGAAATGAATTAATATGCCTCAAGCTGATTTATTCACCCGCACTCGCTCAGCCTCCTGGGCTCAAATGTTTGAATGTGGCACATACGGAGATGCGAAGGAAGCCATTTCGGGTTATGTTTGGGACAGCTGAGACCCTAATAACATTCACTGTTTAGCTGTGGTAAACAAAAATATCGGAGCGCACCCACGCAGACACTGGTACGGAAGGCTGGGAGTGGTAAACATCACCACGACACTAGAACCGGAAGGCGCGGCTATCTGAGAATGTTATGCCTTAATATCTTGCTTGCCAAACTGTCATCATCGGTTTGTTTTGTTTTTTTTTCCCTATCTGGGGGCTGCTGACCTGTTGGCGGGACGTAGAAGACGACGTCTCGCGATCGATCCGATCTCGTGAAACACTGCGGGCTCACGGAAGCGTCTTGGGCGTCTATCGAAAGCCTACGTCACAAGTAGACTTGCACAGATCACCGTTGCAACTCAACAGAGTCCAAGAATCAGCCAACTCTCCAAGACCCGACCGCACTCTACGGATAATACTGTGCCTTTTCTTAATAGGTCCTAAACGTCTTATCGACCCTACTGTCCGCGTAAAGATTACGGTAACACAATAAAAGGAACTGGCGAATTACAACAACAGTACATTTTGCCAAAACCAAAAACAAATTAGAGGAAGATTAAGAGCAAATCGATTTTGGGGCCTTTTTACAAACTTAGTTAAATACTCAACGAAAACTATTCACGTGACGTCTTCGTTGCCATGGTAACATTCGCTACAGTGTAAACAGCAAAAGAAAGAGAAATTCCTCCGAGCAGAAATGCTTGGCTGCTGACTTTAACATTAGTCTTTGATAATGAAGACTTTCCTCTCGACTGGGTCCGACGAAAAGAAGAAGCAGCCGTTGAGAAAGGTTCAAGTCTTAACCGTGAACCCCTTACCGCTGTCCTATTTCCGCTGAAGAAAATCTTGGGAAGAAAGCTGTTTTGGTTTCAGGGCTGGAAGGACCAGAGAAGTTGGCAAAATAATCAAAACCAAACGGAACGAGATAAAGCCGGAAGTAGAAACTCAGGCTTCTGCTGGTCATCACTTAACCAACCACGACCTAAAGAACTTCCGCTGATTCTTTTGAAAGAACCTGTAAAATGACAGTAAAGTTAACAACGTGAGCTAGCTTCTAGGCAAGCGCTGGATGACGGATACTAAAAGAATTCTCTCTTTGGGAGAAGAGTCTTCCCTAAATCGAATGGTTTGGTTATATTCTTTACTCTTTGACCGACCGGCATGGTCATACGAGATGTCTGAACTTCTACCGGTGGCTGAAGAGAGGAAGTAACATAACTGACTTTAACAACGTTTATTACATATCTGGTTCGGCCTGGCTAGGTGAAACAATTGGCGGCCGAGAAATGGAATTACGAAACCTTTATTCATATCCCCTAACGGCTAACCGAGGTATATCTATGGCCAAGTTTCATATAGAATAATAATAATAAGAATAATATAAAAGTAAAGTCGAAGTCAATGATTTTTTAATTGTTGTTAGAATTTATCGTCAATTTACATTGAATTCAGTTAATATTTTCTCTTTCAGTTTTAAAGATAAAACCCCAACTAACCTGTGCAGTTTCACCTGACTTTATTAATTGTTCGAGATGCTCAAACTTGTCTGTGCGGGTCAACGACACACACGCGCAGAGTGGTTCTAGAATGGAATCGAAATAAGAGAAGCTGGCTGGAACCAGTAGAAAGCATTTTATTTTGGAATTATCCGGAGGACAGCCATTTTCCTTTCTGAGAAGTGAAAATATGCAGATTCTATTCGATTCATTGCACTGTGGTGACCTTTCCCCAAGTGTAGGAATACCGGACGGGGCTGGGAGCTGGAGTGCCCTGGCTATGGCTAGCAAGCGCTGTTATTGCCACGCCTCGAGGAACCTTGCACTTCCGTCTTCGGCGGAAAGCGAAATGTTCCTCGCAGAATGAAATATTATTTAATATATTAATCTGACAAGAATCTGTAACAAAATAAATAGGTAACAACACTTGGAAGAATTAGGGAGATGAAAGCGCGTGCGTGTATATATATATATACACCCTTTGGGCGAAATGTCGGTTCGAATTAAATGTTATTTGCAAGTTTGACTTTGTACCTCATTAATCTGGCAAGGAAATATTCCCAGTATTTCCCGATCTGCCCTCTTTTCGCAGCGCAGCGTGAGAAACAGTCATCCTCCATCACGAAGTAACTATAGATTGGAAAACAACAACAACTCTATTCAGATGCAGACGCTGTACGTTGAGTTTGATGGGTTCGGCGTTAGATTATTGCACAAACTTCATCGCCGATGCACTCATCGTGAGCCTGCACACAGTTTTATTAAATTCGTGTAAAGTTAACATGTTACATTGAGAACACTTAAAGGTCACAGTGTCTATAGAAAAGCGGGAGGGGACGATGGAATAAAAAGATATGATACCACTTCCGTTATTCGTAGCATCATAAGTGGAATTCTGATGACTTCATGATAGTAAATTTTCATGAAAAAGAACAGTTGCATCTGTCTACCTTCCAAATGTTAGTTAGAACAATGAAGCTAACTGAAGCATACGTTACTAATTACCGAGTCCATTTTATCATTTTCATATCGTGACAAGTAGATTCACGAATTTCTCTTGTAATAAAGATGAGAAAGAAATCAATAAGTAATATCTCAATTACATAATGCAAAGGAAGCTGCTCATTCGGGGCAAAAACAAACAAAGAAGATGGAAGAGAACATTATGAGTATGCTGAGGTAATCAAGCGAGGAGGGCAATTTTAGATCTGGACCAGATATCTGTCTGACTGTACCGAGGTTGCCGTTAGTAAACAAAACGGTGGATGAGGTGAGCAAAGATCTGTCAGTCAGGTAAAACTGGAGCTTGAGGTGCTTGGTTAAAGATGCTGAGTGCCTGTTTGAAGACAGCTTGGTGAACACTAGATCAACCGGTATATCGTCCCTAAAGTGAAACGTAGAGTAATGGCAGCCTGACGATTTAGTGATAATAGACTGGAGAATATACGTAGAATTAAAGAACGGATATACAAGGAACGTGTTTTTAAAAGTTTTCGCAAATACACCCTTTATCATCTGGTATACGTCGTGCCACCAGGTGCGACTGGGAAGCCACGAGACTTTTTCGCCTGCTGAACTTACTTGGAAGAGAAACAATGTGGCAGCGATGACAATAGATTTTTTTACACTTTGAAATACTCTAGCACCCATTTCAACAAATTAAGTAAAATGCAAAGCTCACATAAATGGGCCGAAGGTGATGAATCCAAGATTATGAACAGATTTCAAACATTTTTTCGTACATTACAGTGAGCCATAACTGCTAAAATTAAAATGTAAAAATCTGCAGGCCTGTCTGCATCAATGTAATACTCTTCCTTATCCCGAAAACTTCTGAGCAGTAGTGTACCACGGCTTCTGTTGAGATGAAAGAAGTCATTTTGTAGTTCTAATCTCTGCCAACAGAGTACAATGACCTGCCACTTACAGTTCTACCTGTCTTTTAATATACGCTATTTGAAGAAAATCTAACTGATTTTTACCCGACTGTAAAGAAAATTCACCAACCCTTTGCTTGAAATCGGGGTTTTACATTTGTTTAATCAAGCAAAAATGAATGCACAGTACAGTAGAGTCTCGATTATCCGGACCGACAGGTGGTCGGATAAACGGAAATGGAGGATGCGGGATGAAAGAAACGCAAATCGAATGGTAGTCGAATATACGTCTGAAATCTTGTTTATTAATAATGTCCAGCAACCGTTATACAACAACTTGTTCTGTAATAGATATTTCTACAGAAATAGATTCATTTAGTTAATTGAACAACTAAATTACGTGTAATTCCGGCAAAT
>JACATO010001940.1:0-12500 GCA_018389105.1 Nautilus pompilius
CCCCATCTCTGACCATCGCGAACGTCAATGAGTCGCTGCCAGTATTATTCGCACCGCCCCACCCCACACCACCCCCCTCTCCCCCCCCTGAACTGTTTGATTTAAAAACGCCACAGCTGTTAAGACCGAGCCACCCCGAGTTCGAATCCCGGTGGAAGCTGGCTGGCTGGCTGGCGTACCTTTCCTGCCACCGATTCTTCTCGCTATTCTCCGCCAGCCCAGCCGCGTGGACTTCCTCCGACGGATGGATGGATGGATGGATGCCTTCCCTATATGCCCCGACTAAGTCACGAAGGGTCGGTGAACTGCTAATGGAAAATGGATTGTATGGCGCAAATGCTTATCTATTTATTTACTTATTTATTGGAAACTCAATTCCAAACCATATCGATTCGTTTTAAAAAAAGTTATTTTAAATGACTCACTGAAAATAGGAAACGGTACATGTAAATAAAATTCTGAATTTATACTTTCATATGTGCGGTCTTAGTTAATCAGCAGATAAGTAGGCATTGACAGAAGCGGCGCAAAGCTAATCCCCCTCCATTTTCTCGTCATCTTGCGGTGATTCCTAAGGAAAAAAATAAAAAAATTCCACCTGTATCTGCTAGGACGCGCGTGTCTACGGCTTTCGGAAAGTCATTCGGAGTTTTGGTCTCTGCGATCAATTAGTGGTCGGTGGAGAAGCGATAGGCGAAGGGTGGGACGGCACGCGCTATCGGGTTAGGGGCACGGCCGCGAGGATGTGGATAATTTTCCAAAGTACAAGAAACACTGAAATTTGAGAGATTACTGAGAGAGAGAGATGGTGTTTGAGATGAAGAGAAAGATGGAGAGAGGGTGTGTGTGAGAGAGAAATGGGGGTGGAGATGGAGAGAGATGGAGAGAGAGGGAGGGGAGAGAGAGAAAGTGTGTGGTGTGTGTGTGAGAGAGATGGGGGTGGAGATGGAGAGAGAGAGAGTGAGAGAGAGAGAGAGAGAGAGAGAGAGAGCGAGAGATGGTGAGAGAGAGATGGAGAGAGATGGAGAGAGAGCGAGAGAGAGTGTGTGTGTGTGTGGAGAGCTCGATGGGTGGAGATGGCGAAGATGGAGAGAGAGAGAGCGAGCGTGTGTGTGTGTGGTGTGTGTGGAGAGAGAGATGGGGGTGGAGAATGGAGAAAGATGGAGAGAGCGAGAGAGAGAGAGAGAGAGAGAGAGAGAGGAGAGAGATGGGTGTTTGGAGATGAAGAGAAAGATGGAAGAGAGGTGTGTGTGTGAGAGAGATGGGGTGGAATGGAAGAGAGAGAGTGGTGTGTGTAGAGAGAAATGGGGGTGGAGATGGAAGAGAGAGAGAGATGGGTGTTTGCGATGAAGAGCACGCTGGAGAGCGAGAGGAGAGTGTGTGTGTGTGCGAGCGATGGGGTGGAGATGGAGAGAGAGAGGAGAGAGAGAGAGAGAGAGCGCTGAGAAAAAGATGGAGAGAGAGTGTGTGTGTGTGTGAGAGCGAAATGGGGTGGAGATGGAGAGAGAGAGAGAGAGCGATGAAGCAAAGATGGAGAGAGAGTGTGTGTGTGTGTTGTGGTGGAAATAGGGGTGAGAGGAGAGAGATGGAGAGAGAGAGAGAGATGGTGGTTGAGATGAAAAGCCCGATGAGAGAGAGAGAGAGAGAGGGTGGAGATGGAGAGAGAGTGTGAGAGATAGAGAGAGAGAGGTGGTGGCGGCGGCGATGGTCGCATTGCCATCATCTGATTTCAGTTAATTAAAGAAGAGCCAAGAATAGTTCCGAAACTCAGCCTCTGTGGGGACATATCCCTGACGCCCTGTGTCTATCTACCCGTTGAAAGCTTGGACCTTAAACACGTTCCAACTTAGCGGGTGGGGAGGAGAAAAAGAAGAAGGAACAAAATATAGAGGTAAAACCAAATCTGGAATTATGTTAAGAACACGAAGAACCGGTTTTAACCGACGGTCTGTCGGGGGCCCCCCCCTTCCCTTCGTCCTGTGTGTTTTTTCTCTTTCCGGGAGGCGGTGTGGTGGGGGGGGGGGGACAATAAATCAAGTCGCTTATCGCCCGGCTATTCCCTGTGATCCGCTGCGCCGGGTATAAAGGGTTTTACGAAAACAAAATCTCGCGGAATAAAAGGGAACCACTAATGTAAATTAATTTCAGTACAAGAAAAAAAACAAAACAAACAAAGTTGGTGGGGGGGGGAGAAGGGAGGAGAGAAGGAGACGTATGAACAGAAGCTCCGCGGTCCGTCTAAATTATGGTTCATTATCACGCAGTCAAAACGTCATTAAGATGGCGGACGACGGGGCCCCCCCCCTCCCCACAAAATATGATGTCTTTGAACGGCCAAAAAGAGAAAGAAAATTCCTCCCCTGATCCCGTAATTAAACGAAACCGGTTCAATTATACCTCCCCGGCTTTCGACAGAGGTTTCCCATTAAAATTTAAAATATAATTATTCACTTGATATATTGTTTTTAAGACGTCTCTGATCAATTTTAATTTGCTTCCCTCCCCCCCTCCTCCTCCTCCCCTTCCTCCTCCTCCTCCCCCGACAAAACCGGGCGCCGGGTCCATCTGTGTACGCTAATGACCTTTCATCTTTCCTTCAAATGCACGGCTTCTGCCGCTTTGGCGAGATGCTAAGCGACCCCCCTCCCCAGCTCCTCCTCCGCCATATTTCAATGACGTAACCTTCCACGTTCCATAGATCCAATAGGTGATACATTTGTTTCCTAATTTATCAGTTCGCATAACGGACATGAACGGAGGGGGAGACAACCCCATTAGCTTCTTTCTGCCGGCGTGACGCCGTTCGAGGCAATTTCTCTCTCTTTTTATTATTAAAACTATTATTATTATTTATTAGTCATAAAAAAAGTGAAAGTATAACGATTAAAAAGAAAACAAACAACAAAACTTAAAACCTGAAAGGAGGGAGGTTGGGGGAGAGAGAGAGAGAGAGGAGAGAGGAGAGAGAGAGAGATGACGTCAGTACAGAGATGATGTCACTAGAGAGAGCGAGGTGGGGATAAGAGAGAGAGAGAGGGATGGAGAGAGAGGGTGGATGATAGAGAGAGAGAGATGACGTCAGTACAGAGATGATTCACTAGAGAGAGAGAAATGTAGAGAGAGGTGGGATGATAGAGAGAGGATGGAGAGAGAGATGACGTCAGTACAGAGATGATGTCACTAGAGAGAGAGATGTGGGGATAAGAGAGAGAATGAGAGAGAGGGGGGGATGATAAGAGAGAGATGACGTCAGTACAGAGATGATGTCACTAGAGAGAGAGAGAGAGATGTGGGGATAGAGAGAGAGAGATGGAGAGAGAGGGGGGATGATAGAGAGAGAGAGAGACGTCAGTACAGAGATGATGTCACTAGAGAGAGAGAAATGTAGAGAGAGGGGGGATGATAGAGAGAGAGATGGAGAGAGAGATGACGTCAGTACAGAGATGATGTCACTAGAGAGAGAGATGTGGGGATAAGAGAGAGAGATGGAGAGAGAGGGGGGATGATAGAGAGAGAGATGACGTCAGTACAGAGATGATGTCACTAGAGAGAGAGAGAGAGATGTGGGGATAAGAGAGAGAGATGGAGAGAGAGGGGGGATGATAGAGAGAGAGATGACGTCAGTACAGAGATGATGTCACTAGAGAGAGAGAGATGGGGGGATAAGAGAGAGAGAGAGATGGAGAGAGGAGGGGGGATGATAGAGAGAGATGACGTCAGTACAGAGATGATGTCACTAGAGAGAGATGAGAGAGAGATGACGTCAGTACAAAGATGATGTCACTAGAGAGAGAGAGAAGGTGGGGATAAGAGAGAGAGATGGAGAGAGGGAGGGGGGATGATAAGAGAGAGAGATGACGTCAGTACAGAGATGATATCACTAGAGAGAGAGAGAAATGGAGAGAGAGGGGGGATGATAGAGAGAGAGAGATGACGTCAGTACAGAGATGATGTCACTAGAGAGAGAGAGAGAGGTGGGATAAGAGAGAGAGAAGGGAGAAAGAGGGGGGGGGATGATAGAGAGAGAGAGATGGAGAGAGAGGGGGGATGATAGAGAGAGAGAGAGATGACGTCAGTACAGAGATGATATCACTAGAGAGAGAGAGAGATGGAGAGGGGGGATGATAGAGAGAGAAGAGATGATGTCAGTACAGAGATGATATCACTAGAGAGAGAGAGAGATGGAGAGAGAGGGGGGATGATAGAAGAGAGAGATGACGTCAGTACAGAGATGATGTCACTAGAGAGAGAGAGAGAGATGGGGATGGAGAGATTTAATAAATTATCAGCGTCGCTTTTGAAAAAAAGCGGAGAATCCGTTTTTAGTAGGATAATGGCGAATTCTCGTGTGTGCGCTTCTGGGGGGATGAATAACGTTTAATAATAATGGCCTCTTGCCGGGTTTCTCTCTTTTTTTTTGTCCTTTGAGAAGTCGTCGCCCCGCCCACTCACAGCTAATTTGAGCAAAATCTTGGCGCGGCGATCGACCTCCTCCTCCTCCTTTCGTTCATCGGTTCGGTTGTGGAGTTTACAGCACCCGATCGACCGAACGGCGAGGTCGGCCGGGTGGTGGGGTGGGGATGGGAGTTGTCGTCGCCCGTCACCAAAAGCCAGTCTTCCGGCGGTGACGAGGCCTTTATTCTCCTAGGTCGGTAACTTTCCAAAGCCCCCCTCCCTAAGTCGCCTATATTACTCCGCATCACTAATTAATAACTCCCATGTCCGTTCCCGACTACTGGGCACGCTACAGGATCGAGTTGTTTAGCCAGAATTACGTCCTATGCTCTCTCTAGAAGCACGGCCGGGCCGGCCGGGTCGTAGATCCTTACCTTACATAAGTTTATGATGGTTATTAGCTACTTATTTCGCTAAAATTATTCTGAGCACAAAACCCACCTCATACTCCCAGATGTTACGCAAATGCTAGACTTTAAAATGAGATTTAATAGTATTTGCTAAAAAAATATATGCTTTACACGAAACTTCCTGGTAATTAGTGATAAAGATGAACTTTACATGAAAATTATTTGTATTTAAGATGAAATTGCATGTGATTTAATGGCATTCGCGTTGAATTTGCACGATATTTAATGGTAGTCTGGTTGAAATTGTTCGACATTTAATGGCATTCGCGTTGAAATTATATGAGATTTAACAACAACGATAATAATAATAATAAAGATAAATGTTACATGAAATGTTCTGGTAATTAATGGTAAAGATGAATTTTACATGAAAATTAATTGTAGTTATGATTAAATTACGTGAAACTTACTAATAGAGATAAACGTTAGAGGAGATTTTTTGGTAATTAATGATAAAGGTGAACTTTACACCAGATTTAATGGTATTTAAGATTAAATTAATTGCGATAGATTTAATAATATAATAAAATAATAATAATAATAATATAATATAATAATAATGATAATGATAAAGATAAATGTTTCACGTGACTTCCTGACAATAAATCATAAAACCAACTTTACGCCCTAACTATCTTTAAACAAAACCAGGTCACCTTAATTCCCTTTGATGTGTTTTTCTTTCTCATGGATATGTTTAAGTAGCGATGTTTTCTATCGGACGTGGACTTCTCCGAACATCAAAGCCTCTACCTTTCGAACTCTATCCTTTAAAACTATTATTTCAAACCTCCCTTGCTCGCTTAACCCTTAAACATAAAACTGACCGGCGGCGTAGTGTAGCCTACTCGGTCGCCGTGGTGGCTGAGTGGGTTTGCTGCCCAATGGGTCCCGACCGCGATCCTGTGTTGAGGCAGTAGCGGAATTTCTTAGTTTTCTGTACCCATCCCGTTCTCTGAGACTTTACTCCGGTGTACACCGGTTCTCCCACCACCCTACCAGAAATTCCACGCCTCTTTCACCACCCATACCTACAAAAATCTACGCCACTCTTCGGATCTTTTGCGTTGCAAGAAAAACAACAACAACAACAACAACGCCATCTGGAAATTAAAACATTCTTAATCAATAATAATAATAATAATACATTTTAGCGTTTCAGCTTGGATTAGTTTGCTTTTGTCACTCTGTTATCTTGAGAATGCGAATTCAAACAGGAGCTTTCAGAAAAGTCGCGGGATGCAAATATTGGATCTGCTTATCAAATATGGAAGCTTCGTCAAGATGCAGGTGATCGATAAGTATTGAGTAGTGCCTATCAGATTTGGCCATCAGCGTCATCGGGTGCGGTGTGAAGAACGGGACACCACGAAGTCGCCGTGCGCAGGTGCGAGCTCTTCGACGCGGCTTATGTGGCTGGAGTCCGGTATTTTAAACTGCGCTATTCTATTTTTTTTTATTGTTTAAAGCGTTGAATAATTTCTTCGAGGAAAAAATGTTAGTTTAAAGGAAATGCATTACAGAGGCGTGTGCTTAACCCTAACCCTGCCTGCAGCGCAATGAAAATGAGAGAGAGCTAGGAAAATACCCCTGACGTCATAGCAGTGTCGGGCAATACAAAATTCCCTATTTTTTTTTCTTTTCTTTCATTGGCTAAAAACACCGTTTGCACGGTACTATCCAAAGGCCGATATATTGACGACCGGAAATGCCTCGTTGGGGTGGGGGGAAATCAATATGGCGAGTATCGGCAGGACTAGGCTTGAGAGATTTTTTTGTTGTTGCTTTACCTTTACTTTATTGTTCGGACTGTTGTGAAACTAAACTGGCGACGATGGAGGTTAATCGTATCTCCTCTGCTGAAGTCGCCAACTGCGACGTAGGAGTCGGATAAAAGAGGTTAAGGAAACTGGTTCGGGTAATAGCGGATAACTCTCCGGCGGACCCAACCGGTCAAGAGGATATGCAGAAATCACTTCACAGAAACTGAACGGTCCCTTCTCAGCATTTCATGGTTTCCGAAAGTGAGGGTGCACAAACCAGAGTCGCCAAGCAGCCGGATGGAGAATGTGTCCAAGGCATCGGGAAACAGGATTAAACACTGTATCACTGGAAGATAGCGGTTGGATAGAAGTTAATAGTAGTGTACACTATTGGTATATCACTCTGGGTTGGGTGGGAGGGGCAGCACCTGAAGTGGTAATAGTAGTATGTCAGGTATGTTTGATGGCTGAAAGCAGCTGTGGACGTCATTTGGTGGCATATTACCAAACAGGTCATATTCGCCACGGAGACCGGAAGTCCAGAAAACAGCTATGAAACATACCTCGCATACTATAGCCGGACAATTTTCTTGTACAATCATCAAAGGGGGGAAGATTTTATTTAGGACGCTCCCCCCCCCGTTCTTAATCTGTATGTTTAACCGGCTTGCAGACGCTTAAGGGAATAAAAAAAAAAAACAACATCTCTTAAAGTAGCTGATGCATTCGGTTTTGATGTCTCTAATCCTAGAAGAGATAATTCGCATTTTTTCTAAAGTGTTCCTATTAATGGATGGGTGCTTAAGATGATGTCTTTCTATAACGGTGTGTTTTTTTTTCCCTTCAAGTAATCCCTATTGTAAAACATTAAAGCCATATCAACCGTTCAATCCTTTTGTATGTGTGTTTTTTTCTTCAGAATGTTAATGAAAATTGTTTAACTCCAATCTTTAGTCACAAATAGAAAATTTAACGTATCAGATGCTTTCCTTTGAAATTTTTTTTAATTTACAAAATAAGCCGACATAATCGCAACGCACTATTTTTGTTTTGAGTCGGGTCAGTTTTCTTTCTTCTTCCCCCTTTGTTTGCTATTATTACGTGCGCTTTATTTAAAGAGAAATTCTAATTGTGAACTCCTCCTCCTCCTCCTCTCAAGAGAAGATTAGGCAGAGTAAGAGGCTTAGTATAAACCTACTTGTAAACTGGCGAAGTGGTGAAGTTTCCTCGTCCGCCAGGGTATATAAGTAAGTCTCCTGTCGCATATGACGTAGAATCACCCCACCACCCTCTCTCCCGTCGGATCATCAGGACCGTTCGGACAAGCCGGGTAGGCGGACATCCATTATTACGCCGCTTCCGGCTTTACGGATACGCTGTATCCCGCCCAGAACGGTTAACTCGCCCAACAAGATAGCGGAGCCCAAACATCTCGCTTAATCCACTCCTTCCCCTTCCACCCACCTCCGTATCTCTCTCAAGTAATCACGGACTCTTATCCGCTTTGATTATCGAGATTGTTTCTTCACCCAGTGATCTGTTTTCCGCTGCTAGCATCATCCGAAGTCCGTCTTTTCTTTTTCTTGGATTTTCACATCACTTCGCGTTCTCCTAAAACCTTCAGGTTTTTTTTTTTTCTCTAATTTCGAACTTATTTGTTGTGTTATCTCTGCTCGAGATGTCCTCTTCAACGTCCGATCTAAATTCTCCTCTCCTTAAGTTTCGCTTAATTTCTCTTGTAAAACTATCTGCAAATGCGCGGGTTTATTATCTATACTCAATTCAGTTAAACACGACCATTATTTGAAGATGGATGTTAATTATAATGGAACTAAGTATCTAAGCAGAAAAACCAAACTCGCGATTTGGTTCGAGACATTTCTTTCAGATCTCAAATTCAGAATATAAATGCCATTATTGGGAACTCTAATAAAGATGATAAGGTTATTTTACAGATCATAGTTCGAACAAATGGATACTCATTGCAACACGCTGTCGTGTATATATTTAAAAAAAATTTTATAATACTATAGATATGATGAGTCCATAATAATATATCCGTTTGATTGCTTTTTTAAAAAACCCTTTCCAGGGCTAATCCGCTAGGCGGGTGTGGCTCAGTGGCTGAGTGTGTTGGCTTCAGGACCTAAGGGTCCTGGGTTCAATCCCCGCTGCCGGATCATTGTTGTGACCCTTGAGTGGTGAGTGTGTTGGCTTCAGAACCTAAGGGTCCTGGGTTCAATCCCCGCTGCCGGCACATTGTTGTGACCCTTGAGTGGTGAGTGTGTTGGCTTCAGGACCTAAGGGTCCTGGGTTCAATCCCCGCTGCCGGCACATTGTTGTGAACCTTGTGGTGAGTGTGTTGGCTTCAGGACCTAAGGGTCCTGGGTTCAATCCCCGCTGCCGGCACATTGTTGTGACCCTTGAGCGAGGTACTTTACTGGCATCGCTGCCGGGGAGAGAGGCCTGTGGTAGGCGCTCAGACCGAGGAACCAAAGGTGGGGGAAGCTCTATAGCCATGACGGAGGCGAGTCTCCTGTGACGAGGAAAAGTCAGAAGGATAAACCACTGCTGAAGACGGATGCGCTGGGCCAGAGTGCGAATAACGACGGTGCGACTCTGATGACATGAGTTTGACTTCTCTCATGAATCAAACCGCGGATACTTTACCCATTCAGCCACAGAATGGAAAGTAGAAACCGCATCGTTTTCAATCTGTCCTCGACGCGTCACTTCGTGAATTATGTCCGGTGCTATCATCACCATCCTACCTTCTGATAATCGCCGCGTGCTCGCAATTAATAGGTAATGACTTCTCCAAAGCCCTTTCTCGTCGCTGCTCTGTTCGGAGGGCGCAGGTAAAGGCCGCTATGATCCGTCCATAGTACGACGCTGTCGTCACATACGGGTAACTGCCGGGCGGCAACTAAAAACTACTCGATCTGCTACGACGGTCCGTTCCATTCCAAACCAAGCAAGTTCTTGTTGCGGTCAAACACCAGATGCTCGTACCGGCCAGCAAGTATTAACCCCTTGTACGCCGAGGTGTAGCTTGGCGCAAACTTCGCGATCTCGCTTCAAATAATTCTCTGGATTATCTGCGTCACGGTCTACTTACTACGTTAAACGAAGAGAGACAGCCGGAATGGGCTGTCTTCCGGAAGCCCACCACCACCACTGGGCAACGTAAGGTTCATCCTCGGGTGGTGGTAGTGTTCGAGTTACTCTAGACCACGAAACAATAGAAAATCTGTGAAGGTGTGTAGTACGGTAGAGAGCAAACTGAAATTTAAAAAAAAAAAAAAAAAAAAGAGAGAGAACAAGGGCAGGTAACTGGTGTCGTCGAAACGGTTAACAAAAAAAAAAAAAAGAGAACAAGGGCAGGTAACTGGTGTCGTCGAAACGGTTAACAAAAAAAAAAGAGAACAAGGGCAGGTAACTGGTGTCGTCGAAACGGTTAACAAAAAAAAAGAGAGAACAAGGGCAGGTAACTGCTGTCGTCGAAACGGTTAACAAAAAAAAAAGAGAGAACAAGGGCAGGTAACTGGTGTCGTCGAAACGGTTAAACAAAAAAAAAAAAGATATATTTTTCTTTCTGTTTATTTTTTTAAAGGCCCAGACGACTGATCGTGAAATGACTGACTAGCTTTACAAGCAGTTACCGGAACTGTGGCGATGGGATTACTTTTCCACGAAACCTGCAGGTGGAGAAAAACCATAAACAATTCAAGAACATTCATGAACAGTTCTCGATTTGTTTCATTATAGAATTAAGCCAATCTGAAGCTTTTAACCCCCCTCTCTCCATACCAAAATTAACGTGTCGATTATAAAGTAAAGAACAGTAAGTCAAGCGTCACGGAAGCCATTCAGTAGCCAAAAAATGCCGGGCAAACCCATCGCTCAAGCAACAGATAATCCGAGCGATACAAGGTTTTATTTATTTTAGTTAATCTATATTCTATACATTAATATTGCTTAAGTTCTGTCAGTTTTGACATGTCAAGCTAAGGAGGATTGTGAATTTTATTGACGATATTTGGTATGAGAACACTAGGATTTCAATAGTAAATCGGAGAAACGAGTTTTTTTGTGGTTTTTTTAAAAAATAAGAACCACGGACAAATTATTCTCTTCTCAGCAAACAAATCTTCCATTCTTAGTGGGAAATGTCTCTGCTGAAGTCCATAGATGGGAGGGGGGCGCGGTCTGCCCTGTTCTAGAACGCCATCTATAAAAAAGAAAACTCTCTCTCTCCAGGCAGGCAAAAGGAAGGAAGTTTCCATGTAAAATCTCTTGTTACATTTTATTGGGCTCTTCTCAAGTCAGAATCTAAAACAAGACAACAAAAACAACAAACAAACAAAACAAACAAACAAACAAGCAGATATGCTAATACGCAATTTGTAAAATTTATTTCCTTCCCCTAAGCCGTGTTCTCTCGAATAGTTCCTCAGCCACCCCACCCCACCCGACATCGATAATGCAAAAAAAATGGAATAGAAAATCAAATAGCGGGGCGTCGAACATTACCGTCATCGAGATTGAGGAAGTGCTAGGAGCGACCTCTTGTAGTCATTCGCAGCCTCAAGATCGGTTATCGGGATACTTTCGTTGTTAGTGTTTTTTTCCCCAGCCTCTTAAAACCTGAACTACACTGGACAGAACTTGCAGACTGGGGGGGATGCTTAGATGGTCTCTTCCCACTTCAGTCTGTAGAAAGACGTTTTGCAGGTGTACGCCTATTTGAATTTCTACAGACTGCACCAAGTGCTACGACTTAAACTGACCGCGGCCATTCAGTTCCTGGACATACAAGAGCAGAGATGACTTTATCGCAGTTAACCCTGTCATCCTCAAAGTTAGGTGAGACTGGGAGTATTTGTTACAACGCTAAAGCTGAGTTATAATATAGTTGAAAGGTTAAAGCAATACAACGTCCATTATAGCTTAAATGTACACTGAATAAAGAATTGGTAGTGCTTTAGCTACACCTCCGTCTACCCTAATGGCTTTGTAGAGATTAAAGGAATCAGAAAGGTTTAAGAATGGGCCCTCAGGAAAGGGAAATAGCTATCAAAACAATATCCCTGAGTTGACTAACACTACGACTCACCAGTAACCCATACCACATGCAATCACTCTAGAATCTTTAGATAACTTGCCCCTAGTCTTAGTAACTGCACACATCCAGTCCTGTTCTATCATATATAAAAATTCTGTCCAACGAGTTTAAGATTTATTCATTCCTCCCCCAAACTCTGCGAAGAGAGAGCTTCTAGTTTTGGTTGCCTAATGAAACGCGATAGTATCATTCATTGGTATCTCATTAAAAGAAAACTAAACAACATGATACTATCTATGAATAGTCAGTCAAAGGATGAAAAATAACAAACACGTTAATTGTACCAGTTTAAATGAAGCTGTATGTATGCTTAGCCTTGTTTCCGTATCAAGATTATGGCTGCATGGATGGGAAAAAAAAGTTCAAAGGAGTGCAGAGAGACATTCACTAGTGTGTAATTTCCTAAAATTAAAACAGACGGATGTTATCTTATCCCACCCCTCCCAAACACTGAAAACAGAACATCTGTTCATCAGGGTTCCTTGAGGTATTTTTCTTCAACCCTAAACAATAACTGAGGTTTTCCTATGTGGCGAGAGCGAATTCTATAAGTTCCTGTGCCGTGAGCACGAGTTACCGCGGTCTGTTCTAATTAAGTCTCCCTCCCTCCCTCGGGGCCATTTTAAACAAAGGGGAGACGGGGAGAGAGAACCTCCAAAACCGCCAACAATTGTGGACAAACATCTCATTGTCTCCCCGATGCTCTTTGTGTTCGTTCCCACATCAATGGGAAAGATGCGTCCAACT
>JACATO010001940.1:15000-30636 GCA_018389105.1 Nautilus pompilius
AAAAGATGGCGCTGAGCGAGAGAGAGAGCGCTCGAGAGCGCGAGAGAGAGGAGCGATTAATGAGATCGCGCTGGAGCGAGAGAGCGATAGAGAGAGCGAAGTCTCTCTCTCGCTGGAGAGAGCTTCTCTAGCGAGCGCTCGAGTCTCTGCTCTCTCTCTCGCGCATCTCTCGGATCTATAGCTGACTCGCGCGAGCTGTCGCTTCGAGCATTGTCTCGCGTGCCCCTTAGTTTTCCGGCACCATATCCGCGGTCTAGCCCTCCACAGAGATCTATCCCCCTTGTAGGTTGTTCTTACCTCAACCCTAGGCTTACTGCCCCCTGCCCTCACCCATCTTTTCTATAAAAGAGAAATCGCTACGCCTCAGCGCACTAACAAGTCCCTTGCCCATTTATGGAAGGGTTGAGTTCTGGCTTAACCACTTGACCCTGTAAATACAGCGACTGGTTATCAAAATGGAACTCAGTTGCATAGTCAGGGGATGAAAAAGAAAGAAGACAAATCAAGACTGAAGCATACGGCTAGTAGTACTTTCACCGAGACTACTGCTCTCAGTATTTGTCAGGAAGTTAACCACTCTCGTAATCAATTACAAAAAAGGGACTACAAATAGAGAAGCGATTTTAACTCAGAAGATGTAATCAAGGTTGCGACAATTCAGCAAACGCCATTTTCCTTAAATTCCACGATTAAACAGTTAAGTCTTGTTTAGCTAAGTACGAGTGCGTGCGATCGCTTCATCGCTTCCAAGAGCAAATAATTAAAGGGACTAGTGGATGTCGCCCTCCTCTCCCCGGTATGCGAGCTTACGCTGGCTGGGGGGCTGTCGGGTGCCAGCTAGCCTGCAGAGGCGCCTGCGAACGGAGTTCCCCTCAAAGACCGCGTAACGCTCCAGAAGATTTCCTACAGCGATGAATGTAACGAAGAGGGCGTGACGCTGCGGTCACGTCGAGACACTGTAGACGTCCCCCCCCCCAATCCCCTCCCCCAAAAATAACTCCCGAACCAGCTGCAGGAAGTAGCCCCTTTATGGCGTGTTCAGAAAAGTAAGTAATAAAGAAAGTGAAACCCGAGAAAGAAATACCTTACCCTTTTTAAATGCCATCTTTATTTCTTATATTCCATCATCAACAGAAAAAGACCCAAAGACCCAAAATACGGCGTCAAAGGAGAGACATCAACAGCAACCAACCAACCAAAAAACAAGTGCTTTATTTCATGGCCACGCGTCACTCCAATTCACTAGTTCCATTTCTATTAACAAACCTCTAGCGCAATTTTTAAATATCTAACTGTGACTACACGGCTTACACCAAATTGCATGCTGGTTGGTCACGAGAAAAACCGGAATTTTACAAATAAGGAAAGATACAGAAGCACATAAATCAAAGTCTTTCATACAATGTATCACTCTGAGGAGGATGCTGATGATGTTCAAGTATTGTAAAGCATAGAGTAAACGTACTCCCTTTGGCATTACAAAGAATACAACAACAAAAAAATTGACTAGTAGCAGCTAAGAGTTAATTATCAGTGACCCTGGTTAACTGTAATTTGTCCTCTTTCATTCTTTATAAAATCAAATGTTTAGATGCTAGAGCAACCATTGGGCAGTTTTAATAAATACTAATTTGCTTTATACTTTAAATATATAAAGTACCTCACTGATATATTAATTTCAAGGGATTTTTGGAAATAAAGGGCGATGCTATAGCTCTCCTATGAAAAAGACTACAAACAACAATGTGTGTGTGTGAGAGAGAGTTGTGGTGTTGCATGGTGTCTTACTGTTTCACACTTGTGAATAATGGCGTGAAAAGTGCTCATATTGAATATGAAATCACCTGGTGGGTGGGGATAGACATTACAGGGTTAAAGTCGTTGCCTATTACAGCTCATCTATATATTTAATCAGGAATTACTGGTGCTGTACCAATGCCCCAGTCTCCCATACTCTCCCTCAAAACACATTCTGAAGGACTTAGTATGAATAAGAGTAGATTCCCTTATTATGCAACTGATAATTAGTGATTAGCAATTTTAGTGTTGACATCGATTCATTATGGCAGAAATGTTCTAAAAACTGTATGGATGTTCTTTAAGCATATACACTGACCACTTGCTTTCCTTTTCACTTTCTGTTTCTCTGTCTAGCTTCAGGGTATACATCCCAAAACAAAGTTACAGTGTTTACCTTGTAACTTTCTTTCTGTCTCTGAGTAACTTCTTTCTCTTCCTGTCTCTGGGCTGTGAATGTCTGAAGAGAGAGAAAGACACTGACTAATGATGGTGATGATGATGATGATGATGATGATGATGAGGATGTTGATGATGATGCAAGTAATTTGTTGCTGGATCAATCATGTAGCCACATCCGACAAAACATCTTGTCGTCACTTGTCCAACTTGCTGGGGGGGTCCCAGGGGCAAGATGAAATGTTTTGTCATCCAAGCTGCCACTACGACTTTGGTCTTGGTTGGGATTAGCAAAATAGTTTATTAGTTTGTTTAATAATGAAAGGGAGGTAATTTGCATGCAGCAGAAAAGAGATAAAAACAAAAAATAAAAATAAATACATACTAGATGCTGACAGGGAAACCCAAATAAAGTGTTAACTAGCCTGGCAATTAAATAGAGAGAAAATTCTACAAAACACTTATTAAAACACCCCACTAAATGTGGGCAAATAATAATAATAATAATAATAATAATAATAATAATAATAATAATAATAGATTACTTCAACAATGTGTGTTGAGACCACCGGTAGTGGTGGTGGTGGGGGGGGGGTAGTTGGAGGGCAATAAAAATTCCCTTAAAAAGCTATTTAGAACCCCTAACTACTGCACAATAGTCACAACAATGATATTAAACCGTTCCCCTAACTACTGCGTGATAGTCGCAACAACGATTTCAAACTGTTTGCCGAACTGGTGATGAGGCACTCCATCCACATCACGGTGTCTTTGGTGGTGGCATCCTAGAGATTTTCACCATTTTACATTTCATTTTCCTGATATCCCACAGTTACTCTGAATACAGTGGTACTCTTCTTGTTTGTGAGAATCAAGACATCCATCTCTCAGCGCAGACTGCAGCTTACCCCCCCCCAACCTTTCCTGGCAAATGTGGAACCACTGCTCCCCTAGAACAGTCAGCAAACAACAACAACAGGAAAAAAAAACAAACAAAAAAAGCAGGGTTTTGAAAAGCAAACTAAAACATCCGCATGCACCCAATTTAAGAGAGATGGTTAATATCCCAAGTTTCTATCGTTTATCCAGCATCTCAGACAAACCCTGCTTGCTCGTCGCTGCTTCTCTGGTATTTGCAGAAAGCTGCCAGAGATCTCAGATGCCCATTTTTCGAATTCCCCTGCACAGAATTGTAGGCTGTTGTCGAACTGTGTAAAACATTGGAACGATATTTTTAAAAAAATTATGTATAACCGGAAACTAAATCTCTCCCTTTTTTAATTCTTAGTTCACCTATAACTTTATTTTTTTTTTTATTATAAATGAGTTAATATTTCTTGTGTGTGTGTGTGTGTTAGGAAGGGGCTATTCTTTCTTTACCGTGGGTGGGAAAAATCACATTTTTTAATGAGGGAATGGAAAAGCTTGTTAGCAATAACCAAGGTGCTATGCAACCTCATCTAATATGCCTGCTTGTAAACAATGATGTTGTGTGGCAGCAGCAGCAGCTCCTCAGAAATGATGCCTTACTGGTATCAAACCTAGGGTTCTTTAACAATACAACAACATGCGCCTACTTTTGGATTCTTCTGTCTTTCCGTAATTGTTTCTTAATACTTACATCAACACCTCGCATTGAAGAAAAAAAAACCTCATGCACAAATGGATGTGCTGCCAAAACTCATGATCTAACCCTTGCCCAGAATCCTGGGGGGGGGGGGTCAGATATCCACATTGTTCAAATGAAAACAATTACATCTCATCCACTGAGATTAAGGTAGAGATTCACGATCTGTTTCTGGTCATGTGACATGCACCTGTTGGAAATTTAAAAAAAAAAAAAAAAAAAAAATGGCGGCGGTTTTCTGGAAATGCGATAATTCAAAGAACACCCGACGATCTGGACCAAGAGACACTGCAATAAATCCATTCCCCGCACACCACCACCCCTTTCGCAACAAGCTTGTATGCACCAACATTCGCCGCGACCAAGATCTCTCTGTATTTCCACAAACGTTGCCAACAGGTGCGTATGACTCATACCAGACGACTTCACTGATTACATGAACCGACACAGAAATAAACGAATTTCACAGGCACAAAGAAGCCAGGAGACATTCATTCCTTCTATTACTTAAACCAATGTTGGTCAATGTCAACGCATCAGATACCGAAGAACAAGGCATTTTTATTTATTTCTGTTTTGTCTAGGTTCTCCTGGTTTCTGATATATATATCCCCCCCACCACTGATCAAATTCCTCTTTCTCTCTTCATGCTGGAAAAGCAATGCCAGGATGTGTCTTTTCTTTTTCTTTTTCTTTATATTTCCATTACTGCAGCCTTCCTTCACCAACTTGTCAGTCATTTTCCCCAAGAACTCCTCCTGCCACCGCTATAACGAGCATTCCCTTGCGTTTAAGAGTCTATCATTAACCATGCCAACTTTGCTTCTCTTCGCGGCCACTTATGCTTCGTTTTGCCACGAATCAAATCAGCAAAATTACTGGGTTGAATGGCAAAGGCAAAACAGCTTTAAGAAGCCAATGAACTCGGTCGATTTCACCAGAAATTGAGCCTCCACCCTATCAAGACTCTTCGTTTCGTCAAACATATGACCAACCTCACTTATTAGCACCAATTAGTTCCCCACTACCATTAATCAAATCTCAGGTTTGTCAGTCAAGGAATTATACGGTACTAAAGTTATGAAAGCATTAGTGAGCCTATTGAATTTACATGACAGATGAAGTGAAATGTTAATGCTTAAAATCTATAGCAGTTGCAGCCATTTTGTTTTTGTAGAGCTCTACTTTCGGTTTACAGCAGAGCCAGACAGAAATTACAGTGCGCGACATATTATTAATAAACCAAACGGAAGCAAAATCTGAAGGCAGGCCGCCAGAAGTGAAACAAATGGGCTGGAGAAACACGTTGCCAAATTTACAACAAGAAGGCTGTCAGAATCTCATCAAATGGCTGAACGACAACAAGATGTTGTAAATCCTTTGCGAAACACCTTCGGCTTTTCGCAGCGAAACTGTTTTATTACGCTGCCAGCATCCATTCTAATTTAAAAGCACAGCCCCTGCGAATATCACATTTATTTGAAATAATAACTTGACAAAAATTCAAGCAAGTAGAGAGAGAGAGAGAGAGAGTGAGATGGCATTAGTACAGAAATGGTAACAGTACAGATAGATGGGGCATCAGTACAGATATATGGCATCAGTACAGAGAGAGAGAGATGGCATCAACAGAGAGATAGCATCAGTAGAGAGATAGCATTAGTACAGATAGATGGCATCAGTACAGAGAGATGGTATCAGTAGAGATAGCATCAGTAGAGAGATATAGCATTAGTACAGATAGATGGCGTCAGTACAGAGAGAGAGAAGAGAGAGAGAGAGAGAAATAATTAGCTGCCAGCATTACAAAGTTATATTGTTAGTTTCATCACCGATTGTCATGAACTCCCAAACACAGTTAATTTCCAATGTTGAAAAATCTTTTGCTTCTTTTTCTTAATTACAAACCTGCTTCTAATTTAATAACAGTTATTTTCCTTTTCAAGGTCTGACTTGTGACAAATAAACCACCAAAAATTATTTAAATACAACAACAACAAAAGCACACACTTTGCCTTCAGGAAGTGGTGTCCCACCCACCACTACACGGTTGGTTTTATGTTGGATGGACAGAGATCTAATATATTACGCTCGCTCGCTTGGCAGCTCTGGTTCAGTGTAGGCATTCTTTTTCTTTTTCTTTTTAAATTCAATCATTTGTACCAGCCCATTCTTCCGGGTTCCCATCCAGTTACCTCCTCTTACTAATTCAAAGGGTTCTAGTAGAATCTTTGCTGGGAGAGCATCTCAAAAAGGATGATACCGTGAACACCTACAAACAAAAGAACACCTTTACCTTTTGTTTAATTTCTGCACACGAAAAAGGGGGACGCGTTGGATTTTCCAACACACCATTTTTAGATAGTTGGGGGGTCTGACCGCTTCCCCCTTTACACACCCAGCCTCACTCTGTCAAAGATGCAAGGCTTTTCGCAACAGCATCTCCTGATGATATCCTAGCAATAAAAAAAAACTCATCCATTAGCAAACCAGGATGATGAGGGTGTCCTTCCAGATGGCGCTTGTGCAGACGAAGCCTTCTTTCAACGCAATATGTCAAACGGTCAGGTGCCTGAACCCGCAGAGCAGGTGCCAGGGGAATGCTGCTGTGGATTACCATCTCGTGGCTAACTGACAGTACAAACAATTCCTTATCCACTAAATGCCTTTGATCGAATATGAATTTAAAATGCTGGACAAACATTTCGCTGATCGTTCAGCAATGCATGCCAAATCACAGCTAAAGAAATAGCCAAGACCTTCCAGTTCACGACACCTGCCACAAATGCTTGAACTAATTCTTAGATGACATTTGCTGGTGCAGGAGTTTCGATAAAAATTCTTCTGTAAGAATCTTAGTTTACACAAACAGGCAGGAAGTCTTTGAGAGTCATTTCCCTGCCTTTCTTCCCAAGGTTGGTAAAAAGTTACCAATGCATAAATCATTAGTGAAAGTACTTTCTTTCCAATCCGTCTACTTACTGATTGCAAAACTTGGGTCAAATACGAAATGCAAATGGCTTCCCCATCACTCTTTTCCAATACAGGACAAACCCCTGACTGACAGTGGTCTGTCTATCAATGTTGGCTGTTTCCAGCTCATTCAGGAAATGTTAAGGCAGTTAATTATGTAAGGAAGACTGGGGGGGGGGGCTAGTTGTTAGGGCACCACCAGTTCTCTAATTAATGCACAGATGAAGATATGATCCAAGGTTGAAGCATAAAAACTACTGCTGCTGTAACTAGCCATGGTTTCCTAAATTAACTAATTACACACACACAGAGGGACCCCAACATATGTAAACTTCTATCATCTTTCCATTTACTATGATGTCCCGAAAGCCGGGTCTCTGTTTGAATATCTGTAGCAACCGGAAGGCTAAAATCTCTGTCTATTTCTCCGCCTAAATGGATATTTTATTGCAAGTAGAAACTGCAAGGTGTTCCTGTCTAAATAAAAGGAAGCTTTAATTTTAAGGATTTTTTGGGGGAAAGTGCCAAAACTGGCTACATATCCCCCCACATCATATTTTACTCATATATGTTTTTATAGTTTCTTTTTATATATAATATGATATAACGCTGGCTGCTCTTTGATGGAGTTTAACAGCAACAGTGGAAAAATAACATAAGATAAGAAAATTCTCTAAATTATGTAGAATTAATGATTTTTTTCATACCTGATATCCTTTAAAGTATTCCGAAGCTAGACAATATATATGGTATGAGAATATCGATAATTCAGGCGGGCATAATATTTTGTAAACTCCCTGTCTGTTTTTTTTTTTTAAAAATAGAGAATAATAAAACTGATAAATTCACTTATCCGATGGCCAGACACCTTCACCAATGTTGCGATCATTCAGGTGTCAGTAAAAAACACCGATGTTAAATTTAAAAAAAAAAATTTCTTAGCAGCGGAATTGTAGAGGAATGAAATATATTGCCCAGCAGCAGTGAGTGCTCAAAGGGCATAAAGTGTGAATCTATTTAAAAAACCACATCGATAAGCATTTTGCTCTCCTGGAATCGCGCGCGTGACTTGAACGGAAGACCGCGTACAGGAAATGGCACCTGACGTTCCGCCCTTCCTGCAGCAGCTAGACAAAGCAAAACTCACCGTTTGTAGTGAGCAAACTTTCACCTGGTGGGGTCGACAGGTGTTCACTGCTGAGTAGTACCACACGATTCTGTTCAATAATGTCCATCTGCTCTTGGATTTTCCTGCGAGCCTTCTTCTCTTTTTTCAGACGTTTCTGAAGCATAACTGAGGAGGAGGAGGAAGAGAATTAAATGAACGTCACAAAATGCATGCGCAGACACACACACATAGGGGGGGGTTCTGTGAGTATGAATTTGCATTATTTTACAACCGGAGTGAACTTCATTACCATAAAAGGGTCCTTAAGTCAAGACAGTCAAGTGTCCGTCTTGGCTTGGTGTGTGTGTGTGTGTGAATGCCGTGTTTATTTACCTCGATTCCTCTGTTCGTCTAGTAGCTGCTTCTCGATGCTGTCTCTCAGCTCGCGTTCCCTCAACAGTTCGATCTTCAGTTCAGCTAAAACAGAACGAAAGGAAAAGAATCTTTTAGTTTGCGGTTACCATTGGCGTGTTTGCTGTTTTCTCCGTCCGTCGATTCTTACCCCGAGTCAAATTATTGGTCACCTCCCCTTCTTTCTGACACGGTAACACGAACACAAGCACAGCCAGGTGTTCCCAAACACTGGCGTTATCAGAAGCCTTAGGTGGTATTTTTCCTTTGGCACAGCGACCCTAAAAGATGCTCATGCTCCCCTGACTCCGTTTATATAAGGTAATTTGCTCATATACTAAGAACAAGTTTTCTGATAGTGCAAAAAAAAAAAAAAAAAAACACTATACAAAGTGTTTTAAAACCTCGTATAAGATATAAACACGGTATTTAATTATAGAACCATGATCTTGTTTGTCTGGTTAATGCAATCTTCTAATGTACATGTGGAGGTGTGCTATTTTGCTTATATAAAATCGGAAAATTATATGTAGGCATTCTTTTTAGTCCATGGATAAATACTATCTTAAGGCAAGCAATTATGGCTTTCTTATTTGCCCACAGGTGGAGCCTCCATTCATTGTGCACAATGCCGTGTAATTCAATTCTATAACAGGGAAATAAAACACAATTCATGGTGTGTGGCTAAGTAACAAAAAGGAAAACTATTTTTGATCTTGGATGTCACAGAGGGTCAGAAAGTCCCCAGGACTTAAATATAAAGTTCTCCTGTCTTCGTAAGACACCTGTACAAACGGCAGACCAAGCGACTGTGGCAACCTTTTACTATGAAAGAGTTCAACAGAGTCAGCCATCGCAAAGATCAAAACCTCTGAAACCACAAGTTCTTGTATTCTTAAGCCTGAAGGAACAGAACTGGAGGCACTGCCATCCGGGGAAGTTTCTAACAACTCAATGCAATCATTTACCATACAAAGCAAAATTCATGGCTTCAAGATAAAGATGTACAGAAGAATTAGAATAATCTTTCTCTCTCTCTCTTTTTGTACCCATTCAAGTCTTCGACAAAGGAGATGCTATCCACGAACTGGTTCTGTTATGATTTAACCCATTTAACACAATAACGGGTTCTGAGCACCAAAAAAAAAAATAAAAAATAGAATTTCTGAAATGGAGCATTGTAAAGTTAAGAATAAAATAGTATTTTTTTAAAAAAATTCATAAATAAAATACATTTTTTAAAAATGAAATAATAATAATTTTTTTTTGGTAAAAAATCCTGAAGAATAAAGAAAGAAGGTTTGTGCTAAATTTGTGTATATAGGAAAAAAAAAAAAGAAAGTTTATTAAGAGATCCATTAATACCCATCACACCAAGATCTTTAGTTTCCAAGAATTGCATGAACTTGGACACGCAATTTTAACACTTTAAGAAGTATGCCTTTAATAATTACTAGGTACTGTTCTTGACAGAGTAATCCCACAAATATGTTTCCAAGCTTTCATGGATTCCAGGAAGTCTCTCTCTCTCTCCCCGTAATGATGTCATGTCTGTCTATTTAATGTCATCTCTCTTTGTACTAAAGTCATCTCTCTCTCTGTACGCGTGTGTTCTTACAGCCTGCAAAACCCTGAAAACACAGAGTTATAGAGACTAAAAGAATACCGTCAGGTTCAATACTCCTCTGTAAATCAATATGTGGGTGCACTTGTCAAAGAGTTAATATACAGGGTTGTCTGCTGACTGTTGAGCAATTCAGGATGCAAGGGTGAATTTATCAACACGATGCAGTTCTCAACAGAACAGAATATGTAGTGCGGAGTGAAAAACTGCAAAATATGTAAGGTGGACAGTGTCCAGCAACCACAAGTCTAACTGGTCGTGTGCTATCATTTTTAATTATTTCAATGCTACAATTTTCAATATTGTGGCTGCCTCAGGGTTGGGGTGTATGTGTAGGGGAGTCCATTACCAGAAAGAAAGAACAAAAACAAAAACAGAAAGATTTAAAGTGCTGATGCAGACAGACTCCAAAGGCTACCCTAGATAACAGTATATACATGGGATGTACTGATTGCCTGGAATGCAAATGCGGTGTGCCAGAGAATTAATTAAGCACGTAAAAATCCATCGCTCTTTACCTAACTTGGAAGATCCCTAACAGAACTGACCTATAGGTTTTCTCCTTCTCCCCCCAACTAACCAACCAACCAACCAACTAAAATGTCATTTTCTCCCCCCACCCACCTCTCTCACAAAAAGGGGGTAAATTCTTATCAGTACAAGACAAATGATCTAGGTTCCTGTAAAGGCATTATGTGAAGTGCCTGTCTTGTTATGGCCAAGTAATGGCCAAGTGATGGCTCAGAAGATAGCAAAAAAATAAGAACCACCACCAGACAAAAGATTCCCCACACCCCATCCTTACATTCTACTCACCCACACGTACATCAAAGGTTATCTTTAATTGAGAACTCATTGAGTCTGCGTGGCCATATAAAAGGGTGGTAACACCAGGGTGAAGATGATCATTCCACTTCAGCATGAGGGGGGGGGGGGGCCCTTGTCCCTTTCTTGATGACCAGGGGCTGGTGATGATAGAAGACGACTTTCTATCTTATTAGTCTTGTCAAAGAAATAGTTTCAGACTCCTGCTCATCACTCCATCAAGCTTACCTCAACGACTTCTATCTCAAACACAGCGCCAGGCGCGCAACTCTCCTTTGGCCCAGCGCTCGTATCTCAAAGTAATTCTGCGATATTTATGATGACAAAAGATCCCTTTGACTGTAATTCTGCTCTGGCACTCTGCTGGTCGAGCCTCCCCCCTCCCCTTCATAAGAAATTGCCTTTTAATGCGGCTGCTGATGGAGAGAGTGTCCTTTATCAGTGAAGACTCTGCCATACCGTTATCCTTCTATTGATCAACGGCGCCCCATGGAATTGCCGGTTTGCTAATAAACCAGGTGGCGCTACACACTTTGTGCATGCTGACCCGAAACAGCACAGGGTTTTATCAGTGTTCCAATTTTCGCCACAAGATGGAAGTGCATGTGCAGAATGCATAATTGGAGATCAGAAGACAATAAAAAAAAAGAAATTAAAACGATTTCTTTCTTTTTTTTTAAGGTAACCATCCCGCCCACCCTGCACACTACAGTTGATCATCAGAAAACAAGAACAAACAAAAAAAATAAAATCGTAACTTTTTTATTGTCCCCTTTCTGAAATAAAGGAAAATCACACCTGGGAAGTGGCCTATAGGTAGTTGTAGGGGAAAGATGAGAGGCAGCAGCAGGATTTCTAATACCAGTCAGCAGCAAACCACCAATGCCCAGCATCCGCAACCCAATTTATCATGATGCTCGTGTCCAAAAAAGTTCCTTGAAACTGATGAAGATAAATCTCTGTCCCCCCCCTTATCTACAATGCCACTGTCTCCTCTCCTCCTCTCACGTCTTTATTTTGGTGAGTCTATCCCCTTTAAACAGAAGACCAATCACAAGGTCCACCAAATCCGGTGTATAATCGTTCCCACGGCAACAGGAAATGTTGTCATTTGACTGAATCAAAATGAAACAAATTTACACAAAAAAAAAAAAAAATTTCCTGTTCAAAGAGGCTGATAACAGAAGGCAAAGAAAGAGCAGCAGCCACTGGTGAGCATGATGGCCAAAACGACTGAGCACCACCTTGTGGCAACAAAATTACATACATGGCGATGTGCTGATTTAATTTGCCATCATTTGTTAAGAACCCCCCCTTTCCTTTTTTCCTTCTTTTAAAATTTTTCTCCCTATCACCAATGTTGAATCAAATGGATATTTTAATGGAAAAAAAAAGGGGGGGGGAGTAAAGGAAAAGGTTTTTACCATACCGAACTATGCCCTCTAAAGGTACCGAACGCATCTATCACCCATAAGACATTTTTCCCCCATGATTTTTATTTAATAACTAGAATTGTGTATGAGAGCTAAAGATTTCTGTTTGCCACGTGTCCAGACCTCATCCTTGTGATTGTGGACCGATGATTCCCTCAAAACTTTCATTTGGAGACCGGTTCAATATAGGGATTCTCCCCCAACATCATTCATCATTCGCTTTGAAAGGTGGCGGAGGGGCTAGGGGCTAGGTTTTGCTCTTAACGATCCATAAATTTTGTCGAAAAACACATGCGGCGAACAACTTGAAATAAATATATCAAAACAAGAACAAACGAAGAACGACAACCGTTTTTTTCCCTTCGCGGCAGAACTTTTAATGGCAACTGTGAAAGGGCCAGATTTTCTATCACCGCTAGGACTGCTAACAATGTCCAGCCCCAACGTAAACATACTGTTTAGTGTTTGTTATTTAAAAGCCCAGACTTATGGATTTTATATCTCCTATGCACGGCCACAAACGCCTATAATTTTCCCAATTTACAATGTGGATAAATCTTGAGGCATGGTGTATTATTTATGGCCGAAATCAATCTGCCTCAAAACCTCATAACCAGGTAGAATCAATGTACTTTTCAAGGTAGACTGCGTCAGATGCTCACAATCGCCAGCTATATATTGTGATCTTAAAGGAGAATTAGTTTCCACTCAAGAAATCTCATTTTCCCTGCCAGCTATTATCGGGCCTTGGCGATTTAAAAATGAATGCCGAGTCTCTTTGTGTCTGATTGTGATTGCTGGGCAAATATTGCTCGACAGAGTAACACGGCCATAAACCAAGCAAACAATTCTTACGACTCAATAAATGTCAGGAGTCTTCGTCCCTGTTTTCTTCAGGTCACTAGTCAGTGCGATTGGATCTGGTCACACGGCAGATTCAAACCCTGAACCGCGGTCGGTCCGAGATCAGAACTACGATAGTAATTACAGCCACGGTATTACCATAAATATGAAGTCTTTCCCTCATTAGGTACAGAGTCATGAAAAGGTATTGAGTAAAAGAAGGGGGGGGGAGAAGAAGAAGAAGAAGAAGAAAAATTGATACGTTTCACTTTAAGGTTGAGACTGAAGCCTTTTCTAATATTTCATTTGGGAATAGTTATCGATAAAAAGGCTGTAACACAAAATATTAAATCAAGTAGTAAGGAAACAAACCATAACAAGTGGAATCAAAATATCGCCGTAAATCCATAATGAAGTGTCAGGGGTTGCAATAGCCGAAATGGATTATAACGTTCCTTCACTTTTATGGAGATACATGTCTATTGATCGGGGAGAGTTATTATCCCTTGCTATGTTCTGTTGGAAAATGGTTCCGAGAAATAAATTAGATTACATAAATGCTCTTCATAGCGCGTGCAGCCAACTGGCTCATATTACAAGTTCGGGAATACATCGCACCAGAACGAAAACATGGACTTAGTGCAAATATTCTGTGAAACAGTTTGGTGTTTTAGGAGATTATAGAGTCAAACAATGGAACAAAAAGGGGAGAGAGAGAGAGAAGAGGAAGAGAGAGAGAGAAAAAGAGGGAGAGAGAGAAGAGGAAGAGAGAGAGAGAGAGAAAAGAGGGAGAGAGAGAAAGGGAGGGAGAGAGAGAGAGGCGAGAGAGAGAGAGGGAGGAGGAGGGAGGGAGAGAGGGAGAACGGGAGGGAGAGAGAGAAAGGGAGGGAGAAGAGGGAGAAAGGAAATTAGAGAGCAGCGGAGAGAGAAAAGGGGAGAGAGAGAAAGGGAGGGAGAAGAAGGAGAAAGGAATTACTCGAGAGAGCGAGCGAAAAGAGGGGAAAGAGAAGGGAGAAGAGGGAGAAAGGAAATAGAGGGAGAGAGCGAGCGAGAGGTTTTCCTTTTCCCTCTCCGTTTCATGTGCATAACTGGTCAAGAAAAAGCAGCATGCGATGTAAACTGTTTCTTCTCTTTCGTAGTTGTCGGGTTGTCTATTGCCCCTTCCCCCCTAACCCTTCACAAAATGTTTGAATAAATGCAAGGGTTTCGCTTTGACTCAATAACCCATTTTCATGCTTAGCTGCCCTGGTTAAATGTCGCAACTTCCTTACAGCCCAGGACCCTTGGTTACCAATCTGCAACAGACATTATTACTTTAGCCAGTCATCTGAATCAGCACCATTATAGCCGTTCATAAAAGCAGAAAAGGAAGCAAACACCTTTGTTGGATCAGACTAGAATGACACCCGAGCAAAGAAGATGATGTTTATGCCCGTGTCTCCGTAGTGACTGGGGAGGGCAGAATCTTCAGAGATGCTTAAACAGAAAATTCAATACTTGACAGGGAGGGAATTTAAATTAAAAAAAAAAAAAAACAAAAGAGAAAAAAAAATAAATAAAGAAGAGTAATTAAAATGGATGTGTACGTTAGTGAAAGTTAAGGAAAGGAAACTATTGAAAATGTCCAATAAAAGTCCAGAAATGACTGCGTGTTTGAGGTTCAACTGTTTTGATTGGAATTTCCACATTTTTGATTAACTGATCTGCTTGCAGGATCCAGCATGTAATGTTTCTCTGCTAACAACGTCTGACAGCACGAAATATAAAACTCAGGTTCACAAAGACATGGCAAAGATATCATCAAATTGATTAAAAACATGTCATTGAAGCCTTTATTTTCTCCCATCACGCCCTTTTGATGTTTCCATAATAATAATAATAATAATAATAATAATAATAATAATAATAATAATAATAATAATAAAGGAAGGAAAGAGAGGGGAGAGGTTGAGAGAGAGGATGCGAGAGAGAAGAGAATGGAGAGGAAGAGAGAGACATATGATGAGCGCAGATGATTGAGAATAGAAGGTTTTTAGCAGAAAATTTTAATGGATATTCGGTAAATGCGTAAATTATGCTGAAAGGAAACAAAAACAAAAACGGAAAGGGAAAAGGGGAAAACAAAAGAATTCAACAATGGAAAGCAAAAAAACAAAAAAAAAAAAAAAGGAGAGAGAGGCAGAGAAAGTTTAACCAACGGTTCTTCTTCTGAGCTGCCGTTGCTGCCTTCCGCCTTCACTGACCGTCAATACAGCCATAGACACGGCCAATAAACCCAATAAGAATAGACTAGAGAGAGGGGTAGGTTTTGTGTGTGTGTGTGTGTGTGGGGGACTTAAATACCCTAACTCCCGCCAAAGCTCTAAGTTGACCCGCCCAATTTAAAAAAAAAACAAACAAAAAAATCCAGATGACCTCCAAAGTTAAAATGGCAGATCAGAAACATCAACTGGTTCTCGGTTTATTGCTATCGATCAGTCGGTGCCCCTGAAATCAAAGGTTCCGCCCCTGAGCCCTCCCCTGGCACAATGCTTGCAGTGCTTTTCGATTAAATTCACAGCGCATAAATAAATCTTCATCTGTGGGTTGTTCAGAT